>JAQRGC012312299.1:0-12043 GCA_028659135.1 Plantago lanceolata | reverse complement strand
AAAAAAAAAAAAAAAAAAAAAATCCCTAATTTTAATTTCCAATTTTAATTTTAATTTTCCCATTCACAGTGACTCTTCATTTCAATTGAAATTCAATCAATCGTCCCCAAAACCTTTCTTCCACAGAGACGATAAACAACAATCCAATCCAATCCTATTTCATCTCTCTGTAACCGGTAACCCCAATGCTATTCTCCGGCGTTGGCCTCACCAGTTTTCGTCTACATTGCGCCGTATCTCTTCTGTAACTGTCGTTTGCAGCGAGCGACTATCGTTAGGGTTTATACTTTCAGATTAAACTTTATTTATCCGGTTATCCCCTTCACTTGTTTCCTACTTGCTTGTCTGGACCTCTGAACTCGAGGGTTTCGAAGCCCTTTTTGATGATTGCGTTCAACTGTAGCAGTTATTGTTAGAATTATTGGAATTGATTGGTTTTGTTTCTGCGGGAGGTATCTGGTATTTGTATCTTCTTCCATTCTAGGTTTTAGGTTTAGGTTTGGAGTGGAAAAGGGGATATAGGAAGTATGGGGGATGATGGTGAGGCAGGTGGATCGTTTGCAAATGGGATGTTGCCAGGGGCGCTCCCGGTGATGAGGGAGATTGACCTGGACAGATGGTTGAGAGTCGAGAAGAGAAGTGACCAACTTATCGCCTGCATCCAACCCACGCAGCGAGCGGAGGACCGGCGAAAGGCGGTTCAAAACTATGTGAAACGGATAATTGAGAATTGCTTTCCTTGCCAGGTTGTTGGATTGATTCTGAGATTTTGATTTGTTGTAGTCGTCGTTGCTTTTAAAACGCTGTGGAATGTAGATGTTTGTAGCTTAGTGCTAGAGTGTTAAATAGAGATGCGTATGTTTTTTACTTGCTTTGCTGTTTGAGTTTAGGCTATGCAACACCATGCCTCTAAATCTGCTGTTTGAGTTTACTGAATAGCCTGATGGTGGGTTGACATTGTGTATGAAGGGTGGACTTAAAAAAGTGTTTGCTTGCTCAGTTTTTTTGGCAATACTGTTTTTCTTTTCCTCTTTAGTGGATGTACATGTAAATTATGATTAGCACCTTTTGCATAGTCTCTATTATATTGATCATTCTTATCATAGGTGATGTTAGTTCTGCAGTTCTAATTAAACTTTTTTCCTCCCTTAAATTGTTGCTACTATCGTTCCTTGACTGTTTGTCTGTTGCCACAGGTCTTCATATTTGGTTCCGTGCCCTTGAAAACTTATCTGCCTGATGGTGATATTGATTTGACTGTTTTCCCTCATAGTGAGAATATGAAAGATACATGCGCCGATCAGGTCCGGGATTTGCTAGAGAGTGAGGAGAAGAATGAAGATGCTGAATTTCGTGTGAAAGAGGTTCAGTATATTCAAGCCGAGGTTTGTTCTCATCTCAGTTTAAATTTGTTTTTGTACTCTGTTGGTCCCATTTACAGCATTTTGATTATTTACCCTTTCATGAATCATTATGATACAAGAGGCTTCCTGCTAGTGGTGCAACTCTATTCTTCTGTGTTCGTTCGGCTGCTTTCTCCCTTTCTTGTATACGTTTACACAGTACTGTGTTACCTATCCTCTCACCTCTTTGTATAGTGGCTGAAATGTATGTTTTGTGTCTTCAATATCTGTTGTAGAACTTTATTACATGGCAATTCTCTTACTCTTATGGGGCAACGTGACACATAAAAATATGTTTTAATTTTCATATATCTGGTATGGTCCTCTAATTTGTGCTGCAGATGTAAAATACAACCCCCCCACCCACCTACACATCCCTGCGGTTCTTCTACATAGCCCACCATGTGAGTGGCATAGTTGTGTTGCATCTAGTACTTGTCTTTCTTTTGGATGACCAGATTAATTTCATTTATCATATAATTGGTTAATCATGGATTCAGTTGATATTTTCTCATCTATTGAGTATAGATCTCCTTTCTGGCCATTGTAGATGTTCAGATCTTCTTAGGATATGGACGCAATTTTGCTTGGTAGATTAAATGCATGCACCATACTGATTGAAGCTTTTAGTTAGATGCAGTGTTCATCATCAGCAGTAGACATGCAAATTCCTCAACTCTGGCATATCTTTTCGAATTTAGTTATCGCTCTCCGTAGAGGTGATGATTAACATTTACCTTTAGAAGGAATGTCACAGTAAACTTGCTAGTGGCCCATATATTATCATTGATGAGTTCCCGTTCCTGACCAATCTATGTTCGTCAGACATATTTTCTGCTTGTAATTTTATTTATTTATTTTTGTGTTACTCTTTCTGTATTGTAGGTGAAGATAGTTAAGTGCCTTGTCGAAAATATCGTGGTGGACATATCCTTTAACCAACATGGTGGTTTATGCACACTCTGCTTCCTTGAGCAGGTCAGTAGGTTTTAAGTTAATGGAGAAAAGTTCCCCGACAACCTGGTTCTCCTTGTAATCAATTTGTAAGCAAAATATGTTATTGAAGTAAACGTTTGTTTGTTGGCATCACAGGTTGATACTCTGATTAGTCAGAAACATCTGTTCAAGCGTAGTATTATATTAATTAAGGCTTGGTGCTACTATGAAAGCCGTATCTTGGGCGCTCATCATGGATTGATATCTACTTATGCGTTGGAGACTCTAGTTCTCTACATATTTGTCGTGTACAACAAATCCTTTCATGGTCCGCTGGAGGTGAATTGTCTTTTGTTTTTTGTTCACATTTAAAATTCTGCTACTTGATTGTCTTTCAAGAACTCTGAAATTCTTGTAGGTACTCTTTCGTTTCCTGGAGTTTTTCAGCAACTTTGACTGGGACAATTTTTGTCTTAGTTTATGGGGACCCGTACCCATTAGCTCTCTTCCAGATGTAACTGGTAATAATCTTTCATTTGATGTTTATATATTGGTTTGTTTTCCAGTTATTGGTTTTGATTTAAACAATTTTACAGCTGAACATCCAAGAAAGGACGGAAGCGAATTGGTGATCAGCAGGGTGTGTCTTGATGCGTGTAGATATGTGTATTCTGTTTATCCAGCCGGCCAGGAAATTAATGGACAGCCGTTCATTTCTAAGCATTTTAATGTAATTGATCCCTTGCGTTTTAGTAACAACCTTGGACGTAGTGTTGGTAAAGGTAAGCGCGTAAGCATATTTCGAACTTCCATTGTCATCTTTTCTATTCATTTAATGCCTTTTGATTTTTAACAAAAGATTTTCCTAAGCATGCAAAATACATGAACTAACTTATTTGTCATAACAACTGCCAATTCTTGTGCCCTACAATTTGCTATTGTTTAGCTGTTGTTATATTCTGATATTACCACATGGTGCTCGTGGGCTTTACCTTGTCCTTCCTACAACTTTTGCGTGTGTCGGTGGCTAATACGGAATGGAATGAATATGCTTCTATTCTATCTGCTTTAGGTTCTTTATGAAAGTGTATCTGTAGGAAGCTACTGGTACTATATATATACTCCCTCCTTCCAGCTAATGTCTTCACATTTCTTTTCAGGGCACAAAGATTAAGTCGGAATAAATGAATGATGAGAAGAATGAATAAAACTTATAATAGGGTGTTAAAGTGTGAATGAGAATGAATTAAGTATGATGAAGTATGAGAGATAATGAATAGAGAAATGATAAGAAAGTTTCACTGTTTCGATACGGTAAGATTCTTGCATAGACTCCGTAAAGTACAGTGGGGAATGGAGGGTATCTCTTGGTCCTTGAGTGGCATAAAGGATTCATATTGGTAGTTACTCATTCCTTGTGGCAAGCATCAGAATATAACACAACTGTTTAATGATCTAAAGAGTTCGTATATTATTTAAATTATAGTTTGTTGTCCTCTCTTTACTCTCAGTCATAGATTTGAATTATGCTGTGAATTTTATTCGTAAACATATCATGCATGTTCTTTTAACTCTTCTAGTTGAACTCTATCATCAATGTATCCCATTAGTTTTCCGAAATCTATGTCTTCTTAGTTGATGTAAATCTGTCTTTGTTTTTTTCAGGTAACTTTTTTCGAATTCGAAGTGCTTTTGCTTTTGGAGCAAAGAAACTGGCCAGGTTACTTGACTGCCCAAAGGAGGAGCTAATCTTTGAAGTTAATCAGTTCTTCATGAATACCTGGGAGAGGCATGGTAGTGGCCATCGGCCTGATGCACCACGGCTCAATTCATGGCACTCAGGATTATCAAATCCAGACCACCTGCAGGAATTCAGCAATACTGATAAAATCACAAGGGAAGGGAGGGTGAATGGATACGCCTACATAAATAAGATGGAGGGTGATCGAACACGAGGCAGTGGCATTTCTTCTAAACAAGGTAAAGGTTCAGGTAGAATGGTGCCAATAAGAAGTAAGTCGACGGCAGCTACTCCATCACATAACTTAAAGAGTCAATTTTCCAGCTTGATGATTTCTGATCAAAGTGGAAAGCAAACTGCCAGTCCACACGACAATGAAGCTCAGAGAGATCTGAGGGCTGATCATTTAGTGAATGAAACCCAGGGCCGGACTCTCTTTTCAAGAATACACTCTAGCCCTGAACTCACCGACGAATGTGATAGCTCATCTCAACCACGACGTGGCAAAGTAGAAGCTGTAAATGCACATAATACCAATGGTAGGTTGGATTCTAATAATAGGAAGAATAATCTGAGATCAGAAAGCTTGTCAAGCCACAGCCGTCGATCTTCAGTTGAAGATAATTCTTCCATCAAGGATATTCAAACTCAGCAAAGTTTTGACGTTACTGACATCAATGAGAACAGTTACCGCCAAAAGTTTGGAGTAGACACGTCGAATGACAAGTTTTCATCCTCTTCAAAAATGATACAGCAGGACAAACAAGTTGTTCCAAACATGTTGGCAACTGCTTCGCTTCAAAATTTCAATTGCCAACATCCTGGTCCATTCAATTTTCCGCCAGGGCATCTGCCTATACCACACCCGTATTTACTTTCAATGGCGGCATACGGTCAACGAAATCTTCATGGATTTCTTCCTTTCATTGATCAATCATTTCCAGGCATGCAACTTCCCCAAGGTTTAGTTTCATCCCAAATGACTCCTTACTTATCTGGCACTGCATTGAATATGACATCAGAAGATCCAGTTGATAGAATCAATGAAAATTTTGGTTCTGTAGAGATGAACTCCAGAGAAGCTGCCAGTGATTTGGGGCAGGAGACGGGCTCCCCTCAGGGTTTTGATACTGATAATGGAAATTTTGACGAGCTCCAATCTAACAATAAACCAGCTGCATCATCCAAGTCATTGTATATTCCTCCATTCCGTTCACATCCAAAAGTTCAGCAGAAGCATTCTAGGGAGAAAGGTGGATCAATGGGGAAAAATATTGGTAGTTTACCCAACCAGGATCTCCCACAGAGAAGGGATATTAGAAGTAGTGATGTTTATGCAGAAGAAAGATCAACCAGTTCAAGGTTGTCTTCGGCTTCTCACACTAATTCCATGAGAAGTAGAACTTCGTCAGAGAGTTCGTGGGATGGATCAGTAAAGTTGCCTAAATCTACAAAAGAGAAGCGCGGAAAGAAAGTTGTCCCTACAGATTTGCCTGTAACTCATGGAAAAGGCAAAATTATGTCAGAGCATGCTCCTGATCAGGCTAGTGATGGTGACCAGGCGTGGGGTTCGTCATACAGTGTGCGTTCTGAAACAGCTGGAAGGAACCCTGGGTCTGAGCCAGTTGCTTCTTTGCAGGTCCGCGGACACCACCATATGCCTGATTCTGAAGTTGCCCAGACAAGTGAATCGATGCCACCTTTAGCCCCTATGGTCATAGGCCATGATTCAAGAGAGAAAACACATGACAGTAATGGCTTGATTGCATTCTACCCCACCGGGCCACCAATCCCGTTTGTTGCAATGGTTCCATATTATAACGTTCCCCCTGAGAATAGCTGTGATGCATCAAGAGCTCATTTTGGAGATGATCCGCCTTCCAACAGCAGCATCGGTTGGCAGAACTTTAGTTCCAGGAGATTTGAACAGGCAGAGGACTTGCATTACTCCCGTTCTTTACAAGAGACAACTACTATAGAACCATCTGAAGAGCGGGAGATTGATATTCTTGACAGTGATTTAACCAGCCATTGGCAAAACTTAACTTTTGCGAGGTTTTGTCAGCAACCAAGGTACCCTGGGCCTTCAAACTTTCCTCCACCCGTAATGGTTCCTCCTGCTTATCTCCAGGGGCAATTTCCATATGATAACACCGGGAGATCACTTTCCACAAATTCTAGCATGTTCTCTGAGTTTGTGTCAAGTTATGTCCCCCGTGCAGTTCCTGTTTCTCCTCAGTCGTCTTCAGCTAGACCTCCTAATGTTTATCAACAGTACGTGGATGAGATGCCAAGGCATCGCAGTGGGACTGGGACTTACCTGCCTGATCCTGTAAGAATCATGTTATGATGATTTTTTCCTTGCTGTCTTTTTCTAAAATTTAAATTGTTTTCTATGGATTCATTTTGTTGGTATTTTATGGCTGTACCATGAAATAACAAAAAGCATGTCCTGTAATCAATTTAAATACTTATCTCATAAGGTAATTTAGGTGCGTACGTGCGGTTGGAGGTGAAGATCAGTGATGATTTTATTGGCTAGTGGATCTTTCTATGTGATGTTTGGTGCATAGCATAAAATAAACGTTAACTTGGTATGCTTAAAGTTGATTGGGAGATCTATATAACATGAGGAGCTTAAATACAACCATCTGATAACATATACATGCATTACTAGATTGGAGTATTGACCTATGGGTTTGAGTATTGACCTATGTTTTGCTGAATATATGTTTCCATCTTCTTTACAATTATTTGCATCCTGGTAAGGAGGATTAGATTCTAGTGCAATTGATACGATTGGTTGTGTTTCCTACTAAGAGGCTGTTTGACAATGTTACACCTGGGTTATGTTTGCATCTTCCTTACGACTCCCTCTGCCTCAATACGCTCTCATTTTTTGCTTTTGCTCAATATTTTAGGACAATGAGTTGGGTACATTTGGTTATTTGATAAGTGTTGGGTCGGGGAATATAGTAATGGTAATATTTGAGAAAGTTGATTAGTAATAGTATCTGTGTACGGAGTATTAGATAAGCGGTGGGTCCGAAGCAACAAAGGGGCGAAGGGAGTATAATTTACAACCTGGAAGTCAAGATTAGAATCTAGTGCAGTTTATATACTTTGTAGAAGATTTATGTTTGTAAGTTAGTTCTACAACCTTGATTTCTTTCTGATGCACTTCTACAAAATTACAGCTTTGGCTATGTATCAACTTTGAGTTGCTTTAACTTGTCTTGATTTTTTATTTTTCCTGTCCTTTTCGTCTCTTGTGAAGGTAACGTTGAAGGAACGTCAATCTTCTGTAACCAGAAGAGGAAATTATAATCATGATAGGAATGATAACTATGGTGACAGAGAGGGGAGCTGGAATTCTAGTTCAAGATCAAGAGGGGCTGCACGCAGTCACGGCCGCACCCAAACTGATAGGTCAAATACAAGAACTGATCGGCTTGGTCCGGCTGAGGGCCGAGCTGAACGTGCCTGGGGCTCACTTAGACATGATTCAACTTCGTACCGGTCAGAAGATGGTCCACATCGCCAAAATGGCCCTGAGAATTTGTCTTACAGGATGTATTCTTCAGCAGCCACAAATCATAATGGAATTTCTAATGGACATGCACCGCCAGTTAGGATGACGTATAATCCATTTGATCAAAATGGTACCTATGATCCTCGTGGTGAACAGCTTGAGTTTGATTCCCTAAGCCCGTCTGGGTTTTCCGGAACGACTGAGGAATTAGAACCAAATGAGGGAACTCGAAGTAGGACTTATGAGGACCACAGAGTCAATAGGAACTCTAGACATAGGTTTTCACCAGACCTGCCGTCTTCCCCGCGTCATCAAAGGTAAACATCTTTCTGACTGTTCGATTTCGGCTCTGATATCATCTTTGTTTTCCACAGTTCCAATATATATAAGTTTTGTAGTTCACTTTATTTGTGAGATTTTTCCTTGGCTGACTAGTTTGAGGGTTATTTAGATTTACAAAAGGTGGCAATAGGTAGGACTGGACTTTCATCTGTGGTGGTCATAAATTACCCAGCTGTTTCCCTAGGAAACCTTCTCTGTTCCAGCCTCTTCAGTACGTTAGGTATTAGCGTAGTTGATACAATCTGCCTATGCCGTAGGCTCTTGTACATTCCAATTGAACAGGCAAACCATGAGAAACTAACATTTGATTGCCCCTCTTCTATACCCCTGAGCCCCAGTGTCATATTTATATGGAGCTTTTAAATGCCTCTGAAAAGTTTTAATCAGTGTTTCCTTCTAAAATTTTGAACTTTTAAGTCTTTATATTTCGACTTCATTTTGCATATCTTATACTGTTGTGTTAATGATACTGAACATATCCATATGTTGTTATTTGATTGGATTCATTTCTGAAGAAAAGACCGGGTCTCTGAGTTTTTGATGGACCTTGTGGTTTGGAATGAAGTGTACCACACCACCCACTTTATTATTCTTGACCCACACACACGTCATGTGTGGAGCATTCTTAGCCTCAAGGTCTATGCAATTAAGTGATAGACCAGGTGTAGGGAAGAATTTATCTGTCTTATGATGCATTGCCCTTTCCCATCCCAAAATTTTTCAAACAATAGTTAAATTAAATGGCTTATTTACTCTTATGACAGGAGGATTTGATAGCTATTCCAGCTCACTGGTCGTCCATAGGAACCTGAAGTTGAAAGTGTGCCATCATATTCTGCACGCAGTTACAGTCTGAAACAAGGCGGATACGTGTTATCGTTGGACAAACTCAGGTCCACCAATTTTGCCCTGTTCTCATTGATGAATTTGGGTTTGTACTCTTATGTCTTACAGTTTTGCAAGCAATGTGCCTTAAATTTAGCAAAGTAGTATGTGAAATAGCTAGCCAGTACATTTTCCTTCAGGTTTATTTATCTAGCGTAGCTGTTAACTTTTTTTTTTTTTCAATAACATTTTCCTAATATTGTTTGTCATAGGCTCCAGCACTGTAATCTTACTTATCTAGACTTGGTCTAATTCTAAAGTATTTATTTCGACTGTAATAACCGACTATTCCTTAGGTTGTTGACATTGTAACATAAATATAAACTGCAATGAGACCTTTTGATATTAGTAGTCTTTCTTCACATTTTCTTTTGATCCTTGGTCATACTTGGTATGATTTAGGTGAAACTACAATTGGCACCCCTCAAGACTCGAGAGTGTTCTGAGCTTATGCGCTCCGGACCGACTGTATATGAGAACTCTGTATCTCCAAATTTTGAATGACGAGAGCTCCAAAAATTTAACAGCCATCAATTGGAATGCTGAGATGTGAGATTCTTCATAAACACTTCATTTTAAAGATACAAAGGAAAATATTTATCTTAAATGAATGGATATGTAACAGCATCTCCAGTTACTAAAGAGCTAGGATCCCCAGATAAACTAATACCTTCATCTTCATGCAATATCTATCTAGACCTCAATCCTGGTATGTTCTTCAAGCCCATTTTCCCAAGGATTAGCTTAGGTATGACTGGAGGGTTGTCGAGACCCATGGTACGACTAAATTCGTTTGCTAGCTCAACTAGCTTATACTTGTCCCGGCCAACACTTTTGTTTGAGTTGTAGTAGCCAAGCCATGCCTGGTATGCGGATTCTTTGCTCTTCATCTCTACATGGCACAGTGCACGTTCAACCTGTACAATCCCAGAACAAAAAGAACACAAGAAAAAAGTTCCATTCAGAAAGACTCATATCGATCACAACAGTAATGAATCTAATGATGTTTTTATAGATAACACAAGCTTTCACAGTTTTGATGTAATGTGTATTGAAATGGAAAATCACCTTCTTTTTGGTGTCAGGATCAATCAATGGCTCGGGCGCCTTTGATATTGGTAAGTCCTTGATAGTAGATAAAAAGAACTCTTCCCAGGGTGCCAACATTAATATGCCTTCACCTTCTTTCCCTTTCCGTCCAGTTCGACCCAGACGATGTATATACTGCTGTCTGTCAGAAGGAACACCAATCTGAAATACATATCACTGCAGTTAATCTACAACATTCAACAATCACACATGATGTACTTTATGTGCATAAACTTTCTGGAGCTCATGTAGTACCAATATGAACCATCTAGAGTATCTAAAAACAATGTCGAGTTAACCAACCTGTATAACAAGAGTGACGTCTGGATAATCTACACCACGTGCAGAGACATCAGATGTCACGAGTATAAGACCCTTTGACTTCCTAAATTCATCGGAAACTCTTGTTCTGTAACCCTGGGGCTTTCTAGAATGAATTTCCCTAACATTCAAGTTAAGCTCGCCGAGTAGCTCAGCCACAAGCTTAGTAACCATCGCGGTTGTGCAAAAAACAAGAATCTGATACAAGGGAGGAAGCATGCTATGAAACATTGTCAACTGAATGTTCCTTTTGAGGGATAGTAGTATACAATGTAAGCTTCATGAAACACAGAAGTTATATGTGTGTTGGACCTTGTAATTAGGATCATTTGTAATGTGCTCCTTCAGCATTGAACAAAGAAGTGTGAAGTGCTTGTCCAACGGAGCAACGAGATGCATCTGTTTAACCTGATAAATTTCATTTCAACGATGAGGAAACATGATACTCAGTTAACAAATAGAAGCAAAACATTCAAGAGAGAAATAGTTCACAGCAGCTTACCTGTGAGTGTGTATCTTCACTACCTTCCTCCACAGTATTGATGAAGTCATGATCTCTTCTTAAAGCTATATGGCAAATTTGGCGAACCTGTCCAATATACAAGTAAAAATTGTGCAGTTTGATAAGATGTACAGGAAAATAATTAGACGGAATTTACCTCTGGAGGAATTGTGGCAGAAAATAGAAGTGTTTGACGCTCTTTTGGAACCGCAGCTATGATTTTCTCAATTTCTTTGCGGAATCCCATGTCCAACAGATGATCAGCTTCATCAAGAACCAAGACTTTGACCCCCATCAGCCGAGTAGCAAATCCAGGCGTATTCTCTATATGATCTCTGAGCCTTCCAGGTGTAGCAACAAGTATCTAAGAGTTTGTGACATTCAACAAAAAAGATGAAAGAAAATTATATTAGTGTGCTGAAGTAAATGAAGCTACGCATGTTGATGAGGTGGAGGCATGTAAAACTCTAACCTAATGCATTCATGTAAATAGTTTGCACAACTCTATCACGAGTCTCAACCAGAAAGAATATACACCTTCCGTCCCAAAATAGTTATCACATTTTGCCATTTAGAGCATCTTGGTGGGATTACAACATTTTATTTCATTCCATGTTTGGAAATACCATTATCCTACATATTTACAACTTTACCACACTATCAATTCTTTATTTAAAAGCAACACCACTTTCATTCTTTACTATAACTACCTGCCCACTTGTACTATATCTAAATATTCGACTCTCTATGTCTCATGATTCCATGGAAATGTTTCTTCTAGGTGTATTTTAATGACTGCCAATGGAGAATGAATAAAATTGGTAAGAGTGGGTATTAAAGTATGAGATATAATGAATAAATGGGAGAAACCCCGAAAAGTAGGAAGAGGACTGAGATGAGTGGTATGGTTGTAAATAAATGGGTATGGGTACATGGGGAAGGTAGAGTGTGTGTGGGATGATTTTTCCATTTTAGGATTGAGCAAATATTAACGCGACGTAAAGAAAAGCAAAGTGAGCAACGAATAACAAGACCGGGCAGTACCGCATTATTTAAATGCTACAAAAAAGTAAATGTACCTCTCCAGGAGGGACGGAGGGAGAATTTTGATATCACGTATAGTAAAAAAGACAAGGACATAGTGGGTATCAGACTCATGGCTCGATCTAATATGATATGCATAATGAATTGGAGAGAAGTTGATACGATTACAAGGACTAAAGAGCTAGTAGGACTGTAGTGAAAATACCTGGCATGGATTGGCTTGCATGCGCTTTTGCTCTGCAGGTAGT
>JAQRGC012312243.1:0-11550 GCA_028659135.1 Plantago lanceolata | reverse complement strand
CCCCCCAGTTCCAGCTAAGTCTAAAAGAATTAGGTAGAAATGGAGGTATTTTTCCAGAAGAGAGTCACACTCGTGTGAGGGCATGGTAGTCGGGCCAAGACCCACTACGAGTCGCCTACTCGTACATCTGCCCTTGTTACTTATCAGTTTCATTTCCTTCTCTCTTTTTTTTTTGGCCCACGAGTGGGAGGTCATGGCTTAGCCCATCAGGGTGCTGCTCGTTCTCCCTAAAGTCCACGACTGTCAACTAGTAAGGTGTGCTGGCCGACCAGCCGCCACTCGGGATCCGGGTCGTCTTGGGAACGTGCGAAGTCATAATTAGAGTGCAACTTCCGAGGTGACGGTTGAACTTCTCGAGGAGCGGGCTGGACCGTTCGGCCCGGGGGCGCAGGTGTCACCTTGGGATGTGAGCCGGGGTTCTATAAATAGGCGGATCCCGGCTTATTTTCTCCTCTTCACTTCATCTCTGTAACACAGTCTTTCTCTCTCTAGCATTCAAGCACACGACTCACAACGAAGATCCAACGAGCACGACAGCCGTACTCTCCAACGTTCACGACTCGCAGCTAGTCTCCACAACTACCAGGCCATCTTTGAAAAGTAAGTTTTACCTAACTTTTGCATTTCATCATGCATAATCATGTGTTTTTACTGTTTGTACGAGTATGAGGGTCGGGTACGTTATAATTCCACGGCTCTCGGACATCAAAACTCCCTCCTTACCCATTCTTTCTTTACTCGCGTAGGATGTCCGAGACTAGGTCCGATTCTCAGAACCAATCCGAGGGTGATGGGTACCAGAGCGCTGACTCTGAAGGATATTTCTCCAGCGGAGGATCACGACGCCGTAGGGCGGGGAAAGCACCTCTACGGGCGCCAGGTGCCGGGAAGGGTTTGATGGGGCTCGGGCTCTCGGAGTCCTCTCAATTGACGCTGCAAAGTATGCCAATCACATGGCCCAAGGATCTGGAGGAACTATCCCCTCACTTGGTAGGAACTATCGCGCTCTCCCTTTAGATTTTCCTTATTTTGATTTATTAGTTTATCCCGGGCGTCGTGCGTCTACACCACGACTCCCTTCTCCGCCTAAACCTAACCCAACTCGTCCATTCACAGTTACCTCCTCCGGGAACCACGTTCGTTTCGGCGATGGTGCCCTGGCAGATGTGATAAACCCAGAGCCTCTTCTGATGGATACGGGCACCGACGGTTGCGACCCCAAGTCTATCATGATTATTGATGAGCTGGAAGCTCACGAGGAGGCCGAGCGGGCGAATCGGGAGGCAGAGGACCTCGGGGAAGAGGAACAGGCTCCTCTCAAGCGCCGCCGGGTGGGTACAAGCATGAGCACCGGGGGCGTGGGCTCCTCCCGTGCTCCTCCAGTTTATGGCAAAGATGCCCAGGGTCGTACAGTGCAGTTCTTCCCTGCTGCCAACACAAGTATTTCTCCCTCGGGGGAGGAAATTGATGAAGAAGAAGATGATGATGAGCTCCTCCATCTAGCCACGGCGGATGATGATATGGATGAGAGACTCATCCCTCCGAGCATGCTACTCGTGACGTCCAGTCGAGTAATACGACTAGGTCGTCGTATGATAAAACCACAACAAAGGCCGGCCAGCCTAGGAGCGACAATGCCAACAAATGGAAGTTCCCAAAGAGGACGGTGCCTATCAAGTTACCCAACCCAGAGGCCGAATTAGACGAGGCATGGGATCTCCCCTACTGCCCAAGTACGGTGACCATGCAGGAAGCCAGGCTGTGGCGCCAAATGTATGATATGGGGGAAGGCGTCAGGATCAAAGTCCCCGGGTCGGAGAACATCTTCTATAACCCACCCCTGGGCCACATCGCTGTGTTCGAGGCCCAGCTTCGTGTGGGGTGGAAGGTCCCCATGGTTCTCTCTGTCAAGAAGATTCTCCGAGGGTTGGAGATGCCCCCTTCCCAGCTCGTTCCAAATCCGCTGGGGATGATAATTTGTTTTTGCATATACTGCGCCCTGATCAAGATACCCTTCACACTTGACAATCTACTGAAGGTTTTCAGGGTGATGCGCTCACCCGAAACATGAACATGTTCTATTTCGTCACACGATCCGGGTACTCGTGGTTGAGGGACATCCAGTCCTCGTGGGGCTCCAACTGGTGGGAGCGGTACATCTTTGTGCGCCGCACTGATGGAAAGGCTTTGGACTTGCCTAAAAAGTTAAGGAAGACCCTGGTCGAGTGCCCGCGCTTGGCCAAGAGGTTCAAAGATAACCCCGAGTGGCTCAAGAAGCTTTGCCACTTGGAAAATTCTCAAAAGAAATTCTTCTTCTGCTATACCATCCGACCTCTACCCTATCTCGCGGGTCTGAGTGTCGTGAAATTTGAGACTAAGGGTCGTAAATTAGGTATCTCCTGGGTACCATACACGTATGTGTTTTATCATGTTGCATATCATATTTTCATACTCTTGTAATTTAACAAGTATTTTTCTCTCGTGCAGCCTACGGGGAAGATATGGGCCAGACAGATTTCTTTCACTTGGCGCTCCAGGTAGACAAGGAGAATGCGGAGGCCAAGAAGAAGGGTGGGGCGTAGAAGCACCCCACGACCAAATTAGACATGGCGCACCGCCATGATATAGTGGCCTATCAAGCCTTGAAGAATGCTGCAGCAGGGGGCGCCGTGGGTGGCCAAGCGGGATGAGTACGGAGCCCGTACAGGTGGATGTGGAGGAGCATGCTGGGTCTACCAACGCCCAAGGCCAAAAAAGGAAGGCTCCCGAGAGCCCAAATCCGACACTTACCAGGACTCAAAGGAACACCTCGCGGCGCGAGGCTCGTGCGCCTGGACTCTCGACACTGGCTGAGACTGTTGCTCGTGATGGGTTCAAGTCCCGTCTTGCTGCCATGTCGCCTGAGGAAAGGCTCCAGGCGCTCTGGGAGACCAGCGAGCAGGTATGATCTATCTTTCGTAAATTTTCATAAGTCTTTCTTACTCGTGATCATTATCTTTAGTTTCACTAACTTGTTTTCCTTGTTTTAATGCAGCTCCAAGACTGGCTCTCTGTGGCCACGAGCGCGGAAGCCGGGGCGGGCTCCGCTCGTGCGGCCGAGGATCTGGCGCAGATGCTCGAAGAGGAACGGGCCCAGGCCGCTAAGCTGGAGCTTGACCTGAAGAGGACACGGGACCGGGCCGACAAAGAAAAGGCTGAGAATGCCGGACTCGTGAAGGCGCTAAAGGACGCCAAGGATGCCAAAGAAAAATATCGCCAAGACTTCAACAGGGCGGACAAGGGCATGCTCCTCGTGGATAGGAAGTTTTACGACTTCCGCGCCAGGATGCTCATGTGGCTGGTTCGCGCTCGTACTGAGGCGGTACGTGACTACTTGCGGAGCCATACATTCAGGTTCCAGAGCGTCGTAAGGGAGGCGAGCCTCAAGGCTCAAGGGTTTCAGGCAGCGCTGGAGCAACTCCAGGCCACCAACAGGCTGCCCTAGGGCGACCTAAATCTGGTTGAGCTGCAACTTGATCCCCATGCTGATGAGAAGTTTGAGAAGTATACCATGGATCCATCAATCGATCAGGGTGCCATGGTCGAGGAATAATTCTTCCATTTCCATGACCCTCGAGCAGCTCCAGACCGTGTGCCAGGGAGGAACTGGCTTCCGAGTTGGGTGCCCAAGCTGCTATGACTGGGGATCATCGATCCCATGCTCAAGTTGGTCTATAGGAATGAAAAATTCCTTCAGATTCCGTACCCTGTTTTCTGGCAGCCTTCTGACTACCAGCACCCGGATTACGCCACCATCCTTGAAAATAAGAAGGCGCTTGAAGATGCAAAGGACGCCGATTTTTTACGGGTCCGGGACCGGGAGGAAGCCGACCTCGCTCTTCGGCAGAAGAAGTATCGAGAAGAAGATGAGGCAGAGCGCAAAGTCCGCGAGGATGCTGCGGCCCAATCTCAAAGCCAGCACCAGGAGCCCCCCACGAGTCCCGCCACCATATGAGCTTGACCGGGGTATGCCCCGTGTATCATGTATCAATTCGAACAATCCGTACTTGTATTATTTTTCCTATCTGAATATCTTATCATGATTTCTCCTGGCCCTAACGATTGTGGGGGTCGTACATTATCCTTGCAATTTATTAGTGAAGTCACCATCGAGTGGCTTGCAAATTTTCTGAGCATCGTACTCGTTTGCTTTCTCTTCATACTTGCAATTTATTTCATCGAATAAACTGCTATGCTATTCGACCACGAGCCCGGGTTATCACGACCCCAGGTCTCTTAGCAAATGGTAAGGAAATTAATCGATAATTCCCTTAGTATATCATTTTCACGACAATCTTTGCCTTAGGAATTTTCCATAATAAACCAAATATTGTGATCCTTTCCTTCAGTTCACGACCCTTGCACTCGTGTGCTTTTGGGATCAATCCAAGGCACCATTGAGTGGGGGCGAGTCCCTCCAGTTCCTTGGTAGATGTAGAAGGCAGATTGGGTGGGCACGAGTCCCCCCAGTCATGACCTTTGTACTCGTGACTTCTTCCAAACAATCTATCATGGGCCCATCCTCATGGATGTAGGGCAAAACTGGGTCCATACACATTTCCCTTAGTGGATCATATGTGAATAAGTAAGCCAATCCTTCGGACTTGCCTTTCACACGTCGCCCATACTCGTGGATGGTTATGTGACCCGTGGGTCGGGAAAATTTACATGGTGCCCTTTATCAAATCGGTGGGTCGAAGTAGGTTGAGTTGGTCGTGGATCTTGACCTTCTGCCTATTCGACTCTTACACCTCGTGGAGTGTTGGATTTATCTATCCTTCATTGAAGTCCTATCCAGGTTACTTCATATCGTATCTCTTAAACTTATCCAGGAACGAACACATCAGTTTCCAAAAGTCGTTGTATTCATAAACATCTTCAAGTACAACTGAGGGCTTCAAGGCCAATTACAAATCACCGGGACTCAAAGGTCCGCGCTCCAAAAGAAGTAGTACTTCAACACATCCTATCCTCAAAACACTGGTCTCTGGTGGGGCAACTCAAGCATAAAACATGATCAAGTTCTTGGAGTTCCATGGCCTTTGAACTTGATTTCCTTGGTCATCCTCTAGCTCATAGCTTCCATTGGCTCTTGCGGCTATAATCTTGTACGGGCCTTTCCAATTCTCGCCCATCTTTCCAACATTGTGAAGGATATCTCTCATCCTCAAAACAAGATCCCCAACTTGGAACTCTCGGGTCTTCACATTCTTGTTGTAGGTTCGGGCAACAAGGGCTTGGTACCTCAGGATGTTTACCAGAGCCTCAGTACGGATTCCGTCTAGCATATCCAAATCAAAGGTCCTGGAGGTATTGTTATCTTTGGGTTGGTACCCTTGGATCCTCATGGTTTCCAATACTGTCTCGACTGGGATCACTGCCTCCGTTCCATAGACCAAGTTGAAGGGAATCTCCCTTGTGGCAACTTTGGAAGTGGTGCGGTAGGCCAAAAGAACTCCATCCAGCTCTTCAACCCAATCTCTGTTGTGCTCGGCGACACGCCTCTCCAACATCCTCACAATGGCTCGGTTGGTCACTTCTGTCATCCCGTTGGCTTGTGGGTGGCCAACACTTGTGAATCTTTGCTCTATCTTTCTCAACTTGCACCATTCTTTGAGCTTGTGGCCCGAGAACTGAGTACCATTATCAGAAATGAGGACTCGGAGGAGCCCAAAGCGGCAAACTATATTACGCCAAATGAAGGCCATGGCTCTCCTCTCAGTGATAGTGCTAATAGCCTCCGCCTCAACCCACTTGGAGTAGTATTCCACGGGCACTATGATGAACTTCTTTTGGCCTGTGCCGGTGGGAAAGGGGCCAACAATGTCCAATCCCCATTGATCAAAGGGGCAAGTGATAGTTATAGGGACCATTGGGGCAGTGGGTTGGTGCGGGATGTTGGCGTCCTTCTGGCATTGAATGAATCTTTTTGTTTTAAGCATTGCATCTTTGGCTAATGAAGGTCAATAGTACCCTTGTCTCCAAACTTTCATGGCTAGGGAGCGGCCTCCGGAATGGTTGCCGCAGCTCCCGGCATGAACTTCATCAAGTATGGTTTGGACTTCACTTGGAGGGACACATCTCAAGTCAACTTCCCCAAATGAACGATTGTAGAGATCGGAGCCCCTAAGATAGTAGCGGTAAGAACGGTACTGGACCCTCCTAGCTTTCACGGGGTCTTGGGGCAAGATGCCTCGTTCCAAGTAGGCCACGAGATCCGCCATCCACGAAGTATCTTCAGAAATGCTTAGCACTTGGTGCTTGCTAGCAAGTAAGAATGGGACATCTACATCCATCAAGATCACGCGCTGGGTATCGAGGGCCCCGGAGGCAGACGCAATCGTGCTAAGGCATCGGCCTTTTCATCCTGCTTTCTAGGGAGCTTTGAGAGTTGGAACTCCTCAAATCCCTCTGCCTCTTTCTTCAAAACGGCTAAGTATTCAACCATCGATGCTTGCTTGGTGGCAAAGGCTCCAGAATAGTAGGATGCCACTAGCTGGGAATCAGTGGAAGCGTGTAGCTTCTTGGCATCCAATGCCTTAGCCATTTTCATACCCGCAAGAAAGGCTTCATACTCTGCTTCATTGTTGGTAGCCTTGAAGTTCAAAGTGATGGCATATTGGAGGATAGCGCCCGAAGGGCTTGTAAGGTATATCCCAATTCCCGCGGATCTTCCGGTAGCGGAGCCATCAACTTCTAGTTCCCACACATCTCCGTGGTCCACTAGTTCTCTCTTCTTGGAGGGTGGTTCTTCCTCATCCTCTCCTAGCGTGGGACTAGGGAGCTTTCTTTTCTCAGAAGTAGGGGCGATGGCATTTTTCGGATCATCAAATAGGAACATATCCACATACCTATCTGGGGCTCCAAGCATCGGGCTTAGGGTTGCCCCCACATTATCAGAGGTTGCCCCCACTTCTTCATGTATGATCATGTCACTTGGTATTTCTATGGTGCCTTGGCTCTTGGCATGTAGCTCAGGGTGCTCCCAATCCATATTCGAGGCTTGCTCATGGGAATCCGAGGGATATGTAGCCAAGAAATCTGCCATGACTTTGGCCTTCCTGGAGGTTGGGCCTTGGAACTCGATATCAAATTCGGTGAGCTCAATAGCCCATTTCGCCATTCTTCCAGAAGACTCCGGCTTCCCTAGGACTTGTTTCAGAGGTTGGCTAGTGAGCACAATGATCTTATGTGCCCCAAAGTAGGGCTTCAATTTTTTTGCGGTGTGGACTAAGGCAAGAGCATACTTCTCAATCTCCAAGTACCTTGTCTCCGCGGGCGAAAGAGCCTTGCTCAAGTAGTGGATCGGGAGGCTCCCATTTGCTATGATCTTTACCAACACCGAGCTAATGGTAATGTCGTAAATAGCTAAGTATAGATACAGCGTTTCCCCTAGCTCGGGCATAGCCAAAAGAGGTGGATTTTGCAAGTAATCCTTGAGCTTCTCAAAGGCCACTTGGGCTTCCGTGCCCCAAGTGAAGACATCCATCTTCTTGAGGGCCTTGAAGAAGGGCAATTTCTTTTCGGCGGACCTAGAGATGAATCGGCTAAGGGCTACCACCTTTCCCACCAATTGTTGCACCTCATGAAGGTTAGTGGGGTGGGGCAACTCTTGTATCGCTCTTATCTTTTAGGGGCTTGCTTCTATCCCCCTCTCGGTCACCATGTATCCTAGGAACTTCACACCTTTCATACCGAAGGTGCATTTGGCGGGGTTTAGCTTCATCATGTACTTCCTCAAGATGGCAAAGCACTTAGTGAGATGTGATATGTGTTGATCCTCTTCTTTGCTCTTTGACGAGCACATCATCGTCGTAGACCTCCATGGTCTTGCCTAGTTCCTCTGCAAACATCTTGTTCATAAGCCTTTGATAGGTTGCCCTCGCATTCTTCAACCCAAAAGGCATCACATTGAAGCAATAGACGGAGCCATTGGCGAAGAACGTGGTCTTCTCTACATCTTCTCTAGCCATGCGAATTTGGTAGAAGCCTTGATAGGCATCCAAGAAGCTAAGTAAGCCACATCCGGCCGTGGAGTCAACAAGTAAGTCGATCCTTGGAAGAGGATATGGATCCTTGGGGCAATGCTTGTTGAGGCGCGTGAAATCATTACACATTCTCCACTTTCCCGACGCCTTTTGTACTAGCACAACATTGCAAAGCCAATCCGAGTATCTCACTTCCTTGATGTGCCCGGCCTTGAGTAAGCGCACAACTTCCGCGGCTATGATCTTGTAATCCGTGGCACAAAAGTCCCTTTTCCTTTGCCTCAAGTGGGTAATCTTGGGATCCACTTTGAGACGATGAACCGCCACTCTTGGATCAATCCCTTTTAGATCTTCGGTGCCCCAAACAAACACATCCGCATTTGATATAAGGAACTCGACTATCTTGAGCTCCACCTCTTGGGACATCTCCGTTCCAATACGGGCTACTTTCTCTGGACTACCTTCAATTATTTGGACTTCGCGGATTGCCTCTCGGGGCTCGATCCGTCCTTCTTGGAGGCGCCTTCTAGTAGCAGTGGGGGCACAAGGTATCTCTGGGATTACCTCGTATTCTTCTTGTTCCTTGGGTTGGGGCTCCCCATTCTCCATCATGAGAACCTTTGAGAGTCCCCCCATGTGACGTAGGACCATGAGTTCACCTTCGGGCTCTTGGTTGAAATGTCTCGTTGACATGGAGTAGCACTTCCATGTTGTCTTTCTATCTCCAACGATCTCTCCCACACCATAGGGAGTTGGGAACTTCCTCTTGTTGTGGAAGGTGGAGGGGATGGCCCTGAATTGATTAATTCCGGGGCACCCGAAGAGCACACAATATTCAAATGATATATCCACCACTATGAACAAGAGTAAGTGAGTGGCCCTCTTAGGTGTTTCGCCCATGGAAACTGCTAAGTGTAAGGCTCCTAGGGGCTTCACTGGCCCTCCACCAAATCCTTTTAGGGCTCCTTTGCCGGGGAGGATGCCCTTGGTGCTAACCGCCAGCTTGGCTAGAGTGTCGGCAAAGATGATGTTGCAAGAGCACCCAGTATCAATCGTGACTACCAAGGGCAAATCCGGGTCTATCACTTCACCACCTCCGGCACAAGGAGCCGGAATCTCGCTCTCATCAAAGGATATCATGTTGGTGGGCCATAAGCCTTATCCATGCACAAAATGTGTTGTGCGGTCCTCTCCCGGGCCTTTCTAGTGCTACCACAAGATGGTCCTCCCCAAATGGTGTTGATGTGGCCACGGTATGGAACATTGTGAACGTTGTTGGGATCCAACCCTTCTGCCAATTCCTCATGCTCTTCGGGGTTCGTATGATCTTGCTGTTCTTGGGCACTTGGCCCCCTAGCGGAAGGCGGAGGCAAATTGGCTTCGGTGTCTGTTGGGGCACCCTTTGCGACGTGCTCCAAGAGCTTACCATTCTTCAGATTCATCTCAATTTCGTTGTTCAAGTTGGAGCAAGAGTTAGTAGTGTGGCCCCTGCTCCTGTGGAAGTTGCAAAACTTCTTGGTGTTGGGGTTAATTCGGTCTTGTGGGATCTTGAACGGATATTGAATGGGCATGTTGCTGCTTTGCATAATCACGAGGATTTCGGCCCTTGGCTTATTCAATTCCGTGAATTCAGAAAATCTTGGGGCCCTTGGGGGCCTAGCAATCCCATCATACTTTGGCTTAGGCCTAGGAGGCTCAACCTTCATTGGAAGGTTTTCCTTCTTAACCACAGCTCCTGTACGAATGGGGGTGTAGTTGTTGAATTCCTCCAAGTCCACAAACCTATCGCAAATATCCTCAAACTCTTTCTTGGACTTGGGTTGTGCTGTGGCTATGATATCTGCCACTTGACAATTGTGGAGGTTTCCATAGAGGATCTCCACCCTCTTTCTAACAGTATGATTTTCAACTTGTTCTGCAATCTTGCAAAACCTTCCAATGAAATCCCTAAGACTTTCATTTGGGCCTAGGATAGTGCCGGTGAGGATGCTGAGAGACTTCTTCTTTCGCTTCATCCGAGCGAATTTCTCGATGAAGAGCTTACAAGATTGATCATAAGACTTGATGCTCCCATTTGGCAACTTGATCCACCACTCCATTGCATCATCAAACAAGGTAGTGGGGAAATTCAGAGCCAACACATCCTTGTTGTGCCCGTAGATGCCCATCTTGCTTTGATATCTCATAATATGGCTCTCAGGGCAACTCTTTCCATGGTAAGCTTCCAAAGGGGGAATGGTCTTCTCAATCCTCGCGGACTGGATCTCAAGTGATAGTGTATTTGGAGTGTTGAAGATCTCCTTCTCATGCACTTGTACTATCTTAGAGAGTGCCTCAACTTGATCTTTCAAGGCCTTCTGTTGGGCACAGATCTCATCCTTGGTAAGTTTCTTTCCCGTAGCGGGATCAATGAACAATCCGGGCATCTCTTCCATGATCCTGAGGGCCTCATTTTCTGTTACTGGGGCGACCACGGGAGATGGAGTCGTGGTCGGGGACTGGGTTGTAGGCACAATAGTGATTGGAACCACCGCCTGTGCTGCGCCCTGGGGCTGGGCCTGGTTCTCGTGATTCACGTTCAAAGTTTCGTGGACATTTGCCATGTTGTTTCTCTGGGCATTGAGCCGAATTCTTAGATCGCTTCCCAGCCTCTCCGTGACAGGGCACCTATTTACCAGGTTCTCAAACCTCGTAGGCTCCCCACGACTGTCAACTTCTTGATCCGCACGATGATTAGAACTCATCCTTCTAGACCTAGAGTCCGTGATATCCACCACGTCTCTGGCCCTCGTGCTATCATACCTTTGTCTTTGGGAAGGGTGATTGGAGGTCGTGGCAGCCCTCTTCCGGCTGTTGAGTAGCTCCAAGAAGTACAGGAGTTGCACGTCGTTCATCCCTTGCGGGAGACGATCAAAATCGACCTCTGTCCCATCATTAAGTACCACGGCCCTGGGCGGTCGTAGGTTTTGCTGTCTTAATCTCGCCGCTGCAACTCGTTGTTCAAGTGCCTCCCGCTCGCGCTGCAATTCTGCTTGGCGCTCGTGAAGCGTACGAGTAAGGCGTTCAGCAGTGGTTTCTCTATCTCGGCCCGAGTGGTGATTGGGATCTCGGCTGGAGTGGCGGTCGAACGTGGGTCGTGACACGGTCCTAGCACGGGACTTGGATCTATTCTGCGACTCACCGCTGCGCTCCGAGGCTTGCGGGCGTGATGCTCGTGAGGGGCTGGGACCCAGAGTCAGATCTCTAGGATTTTCCGCATCAATGTCAGTTGCAGGCTGACTTTCCATGTTACTCTCGTTGGCACCCAGGTTTTAGCATTTTTGCGCCGCAACAATGGATATGCGCTTAGGAGGCATCACGAGTATGGTGGTAGGGAGATCTTTATTAGAGAATCGGCCCCACGGTGGGCAACAATGATGCGGAGCATTTTTGTTGATTCGCACTAAGGTTGCGCGCTTGGAACTTCTTCTGTCTTGCTTGCAAATTGGTAGGGGTATACAATGTTCTTCAATTCTTACGCTCA
>JAQRGC012312215.1:0-14139 GCA_028659135.1 Plantago lanceolata | reverse complement strand
ATCTGACTTTTATTGGAACAGAATAATAAACTTTTTATAGATAGGTATGGGTAAGGAAAAATTTCCCGTTCATCATCGATGTTAGTTTTTTTCCGGTGAGGTTTCCGCCGATTCCGGCACAGGAAATTGAAAATTGAGGCTAATTTCATTAAATGCCATACTATACCTGTAGTAGTACTAGTGTACTACTGCCAGTAGCTAAGCAGCCAGCCAGCATTCTCCTTCACTTTACACACAGAAACAAACAAGGAAATTAATCACCTTTCTTATTTCTTTCTTCCTTTCTTTGCCATCTTCTCTCAAAACAAGAACAACAATGGTTCATCCTCGAATCAACACTACTTACAAAAACCCTCCTCAACACCATGATGAATCTGATGATGCTCATACATTATTAATTTCACAAGGTGCTTACTTCACTTCATTTGCAGCAGCAGCTCTTCACCAATTTCATTTACAGCTACCTAGTAGTGGACTACTATTATTTTTGCTATAGAAATTAACGATTGAGTTTTTATCCATCCACAGGAAGAAGAAGAAACCACCGTAGTAGTAGTAGTAGTAGTAGTTCAAGGAATAAGATGAAGAACAACAACAAGCGCCCAATAAGACGAAGAAGAATAATCTCCTCAGGTTTCTCATTTTCCACTCACAACATCACTTACTAGTACTAGGTTTTTTTTTTTTTTTTTTTTTTTTGGGTACTGTAATTTAATGCTTGTTCTGTAGATGATGAGGATGATTATCAAGTACTCAAAAAGAGAAATACTCATAGTAAAGGTATGCATCACAATTCACAAACATCATTTCTGTTCTGCTAGACTGCTACCTGTGTTATTAATAGTTTTGCTACAAATCTGCTACTTCGTTTTCGAATTTCGAACTTGTATACATACAAAAGGGGAAAATTATGTGTGAACTGCCAGGATTATAATGTCGGAATTGCGAATGAGGAAACACATTAATATAGCTATTTTGTTGATTCTTACTGTATTTCATATTTGTTGCATTTCTTCATCAATAATCAATGCAGTGGAAAATATGGAAAAGAGGCGTAAGAGGAAAAAAGATGATTGGGGTATTGTGGACTCGGGGTCTACAACAGATGATTCGGATAGGGATATGACTGAGATGAATGGCAGATACATTGGTAAAAACTAAAAAGCCTTTGTGACTGCCATTTCTTGATTCTTAATTAGTTTGGCTTGTGAATATTAGCTTAATATACTGACTGATGCACTGATGGGAATATCATATCATTTGAACTTGTTGTAGATAATAAACAGATTGAGACTAAACGATGCGGACCAAAGAAGAATGTGTGGGAATCCTCAAGCTCGGAAACTACTCCAGAGAGGGAAGGTGTCAGGAAAACTGCAACCGAAGAGGCTATAATGGAGACAGTTGTTCCTGCTATTGAGTTAGTACCGGAGACTCGTGTTGATCTGAAGGCAGAGATGTCATGGGAGTTGGATGAAGTACGTGCCAAACTATATGAAAGAGAGAAGTTTCTGGCTGAACTACAATGCGAGATGGATACTCTAAGAAATTCATTGACAACACAAAAGGAAACCAATGAGAAGCACGAACAATTCCTTACTAAGGCCAGCGAGGATTTGGTGAGGAAAACGACCGAGATCCTGAGGGGAAATGGAAGAATTAATGAACCAGAGTTACATATGTCAACTCTAGAGAAAATCAACATGAATCAAGAACAAGATCTTACGAAGGTCGGGGAGGATTTGTTGAGGATAACGACTGAGACTGTGGTGTTAACACAGAGGGGAAAGGAAAGAATTAACACTCTAGAGTCACAGATATCAACCCTGAAGGAAATCAACATGAAGCAAGAACAAGACCTTACTAAGGTCAGGGAGGATTTGGTGAAGAGAACGTCTGAGACTGAGGTGGCAAATGAAAGAATTAACGCTCTAGAGTCACAGATATCAACCCTAAAGGAGCAAGAGCAAGACCTTACTAAGGTCAGGGAGGATTTGGTGAAGAGAACGTCTGAGACTGAGTTGTTGAACTGTCCATTATGCACTCTAGAGCTTGGAAGCAATTCCAGCCCAAGGTACAAAGGACCGATTGATGATGTATTACAAAGTACTGGGAATGTACTTGAACCTTCAAAACGCTGTTGTCATGAGCTGTTGACGTTGGTGTCAGCGGAAAAGCAGCTGATGAAAGATGAAAATGAGGATTTGAAAGCGAGCTTGAAGAAACTATCACATGATAAAGATACTGTAATCAAGACGATGACTCAGGAGATTGATGATCTGAAGTCCGAGATTGCACGGGCAATGGATGAAGTACTTGCAAAACTATATGAAGTAAAGAGGCGTATGACTGAAGTACAATGCGAGAGGGATATTCTTGCAAGTTCGTTAACAGCTCAAAAGGAAATCAACACGAAGCAGGAACAAGACCTTGCCAATGTGAGGGAAGAGTTGTTGAAGAGAATGGATGAGATTGAGTGGCTAACCCAAATTCTCAAGGAAAATTCTAAGAGTGCCCAAATAAAAGAATGTGATATGTTCAATGCCATCGAGAAGAAGTGTGATGAACTAGATGCACTTAACTATACTCTGCATGAAAAAGAAAATCAGCTGTCTGAAGCAGAACAGATGATAGCCAATCTTCAATCAAAGGTGGCTGAGATGACACAAGCACTCGAAGATCAGAAAAGAGAGACTGAATTGCAGGCGTACCTGGAAGAACTTGGAGGAGAATTGAACAGCAAAAAAGATTCTATGATTTGCAATTTGCTGACAGAAGCAAAGACAAGGGCTGATAATGCTGTCGAAGAAGTTGAGCTCGACTACCGCATGGATCATGATGGACCTTATGAAAGTGATGTGACTGGCAAGAGAAAGTTAGAAGTCGGCATTTCTGATGCTTACTTTAAGTCAATGGAGACACCAGATATACATTCACCAGGTTCTGTTGTAAGAGCGATTAATAAGAGAGCAGAGGAAGACACAAGTAAAACAAAACTTGTGACCCCAGATTGTAAGGAAGTAATCTGTCTTTCAAACGAGCAGTTGTTTCCAGTGAAGAAGGAAAGTTATCCTTTGATCAATTCAGTTTACTTTAGGATGGATCTATTAATTAAATTCTTGATGAGCAGAAGTAGAGAAACTCCTAATGGAAGGTAATATTGTAACAACTTGGAATACATTTTATTTTTTTCCTTCATTGATGAATAGTAAACATCTTTGTTGTGCTGAATGTAGTGTTATTTGGAGTGGTAAAGGGCCATTTTCTGAAGTTACAGCTGCTGATGCCGTGAAGGTCTTAAACCGCAAAAGGTTGACTAGTGGGGTGAGTATTACAATTGCTCTTGTAATGTAAATTTTTGTTAATTGTAGTACATGGATCAGCTGATTTATCTGAACGGTGTGTCTTACAGATAATAGATTCATGGGGTGATTTATTGCTCCAGCACTTGAATAGGAAACGCAAGATGACATCCGCATTCATCTTTACTAGTCGTATCTGGGTATGACTTTTTGATCATGTGGTGATATTTTGAATACTAGTTTGCATTCATAACATTATCTAGATAAATTTAGTTGTATTAAAACGTTGTTCCTTTGGTATATTGTCAGGAAGTTGTTGGCAGGAATGGTGGATCGTCTAGTATTCAAGAGATTGTTGATTCACAGATTAGAAAAGCTGTGGAGTCGGATATTCTTATTCTTCCTGTATTTACACCTGGGGCAGTATATGGATCGAAATATGTGGGTAACCACTGGACATTACTCATGTATGATTCGAGGAGCTACACATGGACTATTTTTAACTCGATGCAACCTGGTGGTACGGACCACTTTGAGCGATGCTTCCCACCAGGGGCGTCTCTAAATTTTAGGCCCTGTGCGGTCGACCTGACTGCACAGGTCTTGAGCCGCTGCTGCTTCCCACTGGTATGTTAATGTAGAAGTAGTTTATATTACCACCGCCTATATTTATGCAGTACTTGTATCTTTGATAAATCTTGTTAATTTTGTCCCATGAAATGATTCTGACTTATCAATGTACAATTCAGATGGAGTATATAATGTCACGATTGTTACCAGCTATGAGTGATCTGAAGTTAAATGCTCCGCTGAGAAGAACAAACATAAATGGAAGCAACATTTCTTTGCAGGAGATCATAATCCCGCTCCAGAAGTCATTGGACTCTGGTGTAAATGTATGTCACGTGATGGAGAAGATACTTACGGGGCAAGAGATTTCGAAGATAAAGACCTCTGCGATGAAGGGTGTGTATAGTGAAACCAAAGCTGCCAATTACAGGTTTCGGATGGTGGAAATGTTTTGCTTCCCAGACAATACGAAGAAGGAATTGTTGAAACATGAAAACCAAGATCTGAAAGCAAGCATGAAGCAACTGTTACATCAAAATGAAATTCTGCACCAGACTATGACTCAGACGTTTGATGATCTGGAGGCTGAGATCTCGCGTTCTTCTGAGTTCTGACATTTTTTCTGTTTATCTTCTTTCTTTTGAGGCAATCAAGTTACAGTTCATTGTTCATTCTTGTCACTTCCAAAACTCAATCTTGCATATACTAGTAGTAGTAATTATTATCTTTTCAGCTTTCACTTGGTACCCCAATACAGTCCATTTCCTTCTCTCTGAGATCCCTTGCTTATTTCTTGAGGAATCAAAGGTATGCCTTATGAATCCTAAAATTTTATATTTAGGGGTTTCTTAATTTCGATCTCAATTGAGTTATGGATTGATGATTATGAGTATAATTGAGTATATTAAACTTGTTTCTTCTTAGATTACTTAATTTCGATTTTTGCTCGGCTGCATTGTTGGGTGAATGCTATGTTTGAGTTGGTTGTGATAAGATTCATGTGGGTTGTTGTTTGATTCTTGCATGCTGAATTACATCCAATATATGTTGTTATGGGTGGATATTGTTGGATGTGCTTTGGTTATCTGAATCATTTGTTTACATTCAGTCGATATTGTTGGATGGGAAGGGAGATGATATAGAGAAGTTTCTTATCGAAGTACAATGCGAGAGGGATACTCTTAGACATTCATTCACACAACTCAAATGGAAATCAATGAGAAGCATGACAAATTCCTTACTAATGCCAGGGAGGATTTGGTGAAGAAAACGACCAAGACTGTGGTGTTAACACATAGGGGAAAGGAAAGAATTAACACTCTAGAGTCACGGATATCAACTCTAAAGAAAATAAACATGAAGCATGAACAAGACCTTACTAAGGGAAGATAGGATTTGGTGAGGAGAATGACTGAGACTGAGGTGGGAAAAGAAATATAAACGCTCTAGAGTCACATATATCAACTCTAAAGAAAATCAACATGAAGCATGTACAAGAACTTACGAAGGTCATGGAGGATTCAATGGGGAGAACGACTGAAACTGAGGTGTTAACCCAGAGGGGAAAGGAAAGAATTAAGCTCTTGAGTCACATATATCAACTCTAAAGAAAATCAACATGAAGCGGGAACAAGACCTTAATACGGTCAAGGAGGATTCAGTTAGGAGAACGACTGAGATTGAGGTGTTAACCTAGAGGGGAAAGGAAAGAATTAACGCTCTCGAGTCACATATATCAACTCTAAAGAAACATGAAGCAGGAACAAGACCTTAATAAAGTTAGGGAGGATTCGGTGAAGAGAACGACTGAGACTGAGGTGGCAAATGAAAGAACTAACGCTCTAGAGTCACAGATATCAACACTAAAGGAAATCAACATGAAGCAAGAACAAGACCTTAGTAAGGTCATGGAGGATTTGGTGAAGAGAACGTCTGAGACTGAGTTGTTGAACTGTCCATCATGCACTCTAGAGCTTGGAAGCTATTCCAGCCCAAGGTACAAAGGACCGATTGATGATGTATTACAATTTACTGGGAATGTACTTGAACCTTCAAAACGCTGTTATCATGAGATGTTGGTATCAACGGAAGAACAGTTGATGAAAGATGAAATCATGAATTGAAAGCGAGCATGAAACAACTATCACATGACAATGATATTTTACTTAAGACGATGACTCAAGATATAGTTGTCATGTGATAGTTGTTTCATGCTCGCTTTCAATTCTTGATTTTCATCAACTGCTTTTCCGTCGATACCAACGTTAACAACTCATGATAACAACATTTTGAAGGTTGAAGTACATTCTTAGTACTTGGTAATACATCATCAACCGGTCCTTTGTACGATTATACCTTGGGCTAAAATAGCGTCCATGCTCTAGAGAGCATGATGGATCGTTCAACAACTCAGTCTCATTTGTTCTCTTTACCAAACCCATTTTGATCTTAATTAGTAAGGTCTTGTTCCTGCTTCATGTTAATTTTCCTTAGAGTTGATATCTCTGACTCTAGAGCATTAAATATTTTCTTTCCCCTATGGGTTAACACCTCAGTCTCAACCGTTCTCCTCATCGAATCCTCCCTGACCTTATTAAGGTCTTGTTCCTTCTGCATGTTGATTTTCTTTAGAGTCGATATCTGTGACTCGAGAGCTTTAATTGTTTCCTTTTCCCTTTAGGTTAACACCTCAGTGTCAGTCGCTCTCCTCACCAAATACTCTTTGACTTTCTTAAGGTCTTGTTCCTGCTTCATGTTGATTTTCTTTAAAGTTGATATCTGTGACTCGAGAGCTTAATTCTTTTTGTTCCCCTCTGGGTTAATACCCCAGTCTCAGTTGTTCTCCTCACTGAATCCTCCCCGACCTAGGTAAGGTCTTGTTCGTGCTTCATGTTGATTTTCTTTAGAGTTGATATATGTGACTCTAGAGCGTTTATTTTTTCCTTTCCCATCTCAGTCTTAGTCATTCTCCTCACCAAATACTCTCTTAACTTAGTAAGGTCTTGTTCCCACTTCAAGTTTATTTCTTTAGAGTTGATATATGTGACTCTAGAGTGTTAATTCTTTCCTTTCCCCTGTGTGTTAACACCACGGTCTCGGTCGTTATCCTCAACAAATCTTCCACGGCCTTAGTAAGGGTTTGTTCTTGTTTCATGCTGATGTTCTCTAGATTTGACATATATATGTAACTCTGGTTTATTAACTCATCTGTTTCCCCTTAGGGTTAGCGGCTCAGTCTCGGTCGTTTTCCTCACCAAATCCGCACTGGCCTTAGTAAGGAATTCTTCATGCTTTTCATATTGAAGTTGGACCAATAACACCTCAAAAGACCTTGTAAAGGTGATAAGGTTATCCAACTTATATATGTGTTAATATTGGCTTTCAGAAGCGATGTGGGATATTCTAACACGCCCCCTCACGAGTAGGCTGCGGTTAGTCGGCTCTACACGTGGAATCATAAATGCCTCATTTGGGCAAGCCGTAATTATCATCGGCTGGGGCACCCATCATCAACCGTGGCTCTGATACCATATTGAAGTTGGGCCAATAACACCTTAAAAGGCCTTGTTAAGGTGATAAGGTTATCCAACTTATAGATGTGTTAATATTGGCTTTCACAAGCGATGTGGGATATTCTAACATTTCATTGATTTCCATTTGAGATGTGTATGAATGTCTAAGAGTATCCCTCTCGCACTGTACTTCGATCAGAAACATCTCAATACCATATCCCTTCCCATCCACTAGTATTTTTTTCCTTGGACTAAAATTGTTTCCAAGATCTAGACTGCAGGATGGGCCGTCAAGCCGATTGGTCTCACTAGGGATTTAGACCCTTACACCAAATAATTTAATAGAGCTTTGCTTTTCTTCTCCAAAAGTCTATTCTCTCTATCTCTAAGATGAATTCTGTTCTTAATAACAGTTATAATGATCTATGTGCTTTATATATGAATGGAGAAAACTAGATAGCTTATCCTGCAAGCTGGAAACCAGAATTGAGAATAGTTAGTTAGTTTCTCTATTTTGTAACTGACATGTGTCAAGTATATTTGATATATAACTCTTGTTAATTATGTTACATTAAAGATTCTGACTTCTCAATGTTGAATTTAGATGGAGTATATAAAGTCACGGATGTTACCAGCTATGATTGGCATGAAGATGAGTACTCCGCTTACAACAAACAAAACTGAAAACGACATTCCTATGTGTGAGTGTTTAACTCAATCCTATTTTAGTAAAGAGTTGTGAAAGGAAACACAAGCCTATTTGAATTATGGAAGATGGAATTAGAGTTCTACAAGGAGTTGGTATTTCCCATTTGTTGGGTTCATGGTCCGACACACTATCCATCCATTGGTATGATATTGTCCACTCTAGGCCTTGGCCCCCAATCTGAGTGGTTTTGTTCTTGGTATGATCCCCAAAAGGCCTCATACCATATTGAATAGTGTTTCTTATTATATACCCATTCGACTTTGTATTTACTAGCGAGGTGGGACTTTAATTGCATATTTCCTAAAATCCTCCCCTCAAGCGAAGAACCACCGAACGGCCTCCCCTTGAACAAATATTTTAGTCCAGTTTTTACTCCATTTTCCTCGGAAATCATCATCCGATGGAGCCCTGCATATTCCCAGCAAACCGTCATCCGATGCAGATGGACTTTCATCGTTCTCCTCACTAGTTCCCACAGACGACACCATTTGTTGGGTTCATGGTCCGACACACTATCCATCCATTGGTATGATATTCTCCACTATAGGCCCAAGGCCCAATCTGAGTGTTTTTTTTCTTGGTATGATCCCCAAAAGGCCTCATACCATATTGAATGGTGTGTCTTATTATATACCCATTCGACTTTGTATTTTACTAGCGAGGTGGGACTTTGATTGCATATTTCCTACACTATGCAGCAGATATATAATTCCATTCGAAAAGTCAGTGGATTGTGTTGTGATTGTATGTCACATAATGGAGAAGATACTTAAGGGGCAGGCGGTTTCAACAATAAAGACCACTATGAGAATGGGCGTGTACGTACCGAGCATCAATGACTGCTGATTACAGGTTTTGGATGGTGGAAAGTTTTCGCTCTCCATACAATATAGAGGATTGAAGGGTATTGTAGTTGTAGTTGTATAAATTTATTTGAACTTGTGAGGTCACTTTGGCATTGTAGTTCCGTCCTCAAGGATACTTTGGCGCCATTATTTTACACTCATATCCGTTGAACACTAAAATCGGTAGGACAGAAAACTATATATATTCCCTGCTGAACATGAACATTAAAACTAGAAATATAAACTTACGTACCTTATCAAGCAACTATCCTCCGAATTGCAAAACCATACATGAACATAAACGATTCTTCACCTTAACCGAAATTCCCTCATTCTTGAATCTTGATGCCTTCCCGGAAGAGAGCTGCGTGAATGTGTAAGTAAATGATAGTAATTCAAAGAGTTGGTAAATCCTACATTGGTGAACAATGTTTGATGTATCATACAATTGCAGGTGTTTCAATTAATAGACATTTAGTTTCGGAAATGGTCAAACTAAACATGCACCAAAACCAAATCCATTTAAAATCTCAACCGTTAGATGTTATGAATACTATTATTTGAGTTTGATGATAAAAGAGTATGATCAATCCGTTAAGTGCGATTTAAAAGTATGTTCTAAAGCGAATCAGAGGAAAACACCTAAATAGACTAAAGGATTCATCCTTACCATGCAACCGTTCGAATCCTCGTTTAAATGGTGAATTTTTTTGGGGGGCGGGGTGGTGGTGGCTAGGCCCACCCCATACTTACAAATTCTGCCCAACTCTCATAATGTCAAAAATATAAATCTACACACCTATTCTGGAGACATTATCCCCACTTCTTCAAGACGAACTTGCCAAAAGAGATCGTCGGGTGGGGAGCTCAATAGTTCGCTAGAATCAGACATACAATTGGATCCAGTTGATCTCAAGGCCCAATTGTCTGGCCTGACACTTAACCCCACTAAAGAAATCCCAATCCAGTTGAATTAGACAATTAATAAGAGCTACACCGTTTCTCCATCTCTCGAGCTCCCGTAAGCAGCCACGTGTCATAATCTTAGCCTTACATCACCTGAAGGGTAAGACTGATCGACCGTAACTACTCTTCCTCAGCCAAAATGGAATCCAGTAGTACAGTAGATTTTACTTGTCCAAATCCAATGCACCTCTATGTGTTATTTTCAAATTCAAAATAATCTAGATTACGTATAGAAATCTAGCCTTTAATTAGCATATATTCCAATACCATTTCAGTAGCCATAAATTGCGTGACGAATGTAAGTCGGGATATCAAGTAATGAAGCTCTAGATTTAGTATTTATACATTGTTCTTTACTTTTATGCCAAATGCTTTCCTCTTTTATGAAACTCTGATTTCTGTTCCGATTTCGCACCACGGGAAAGGGTAGGAATAGTAACAATGTGTCAAAGATAGAGTAGGAATAGATCCAGAGAAGTTACATTGCATGATCGATTGGCCTAGACCAATAAATATGAAAGAACTAAGAGGATTTCTTAGTGCATATGGCTATTACAAGAAATTTTGTGCACATTATTGTTTAATCGCAAAACCTTTGCATGCTTTGACAAAGAAAAACAATTTTGATGGAATTCAGAAGCTGAAAAAGCATTCATTAACCAAAACATGCCCTCACTACTTCACCTATACTAGCTTTGCCTGATTTTACTAAAGAATTTATTGTAGAAACATATGCTTGAGGCACTGGTAATGGTGCAGTATTAATGCTAGATAAGAAACAATTGCTTACCTTAGCAAGGCTTTGGGACCCACGAATCAATCCTTAAGCATCTATGAGGAGGAATTCCTTGTTGTGTCTGTAGATGTGCAGAAATGTAAGCATTACCTGCATGGACACCACTTTGTCATTAGAACATACCAACAACGTTTAAAGCATTTACATGAACAGAAGATAACAACATCATTACAACAAAAGTGGATTGCAAAACTGTTGGGGCTTGACTATGAAATTCACTACAAAAGGGGAGCTGAAAACAATGTAGTTGATGCTTTATATAGAAGTGGACAAAATGAAGGTTTACAAGCTATAACAGTCATACCACCCCAGTGGCTAGAAGATGTAAAAGAGAGCTACATTAATATGAAAGGGCACAACAGATAATAACATCACTACTAGTGAATACATCTGCCACCCCAGAATATTCATACATCAATGATGTACTCAGGTATAATGGCAAGCTATACATTGGTAATAATGTTGCATTACAAAAACTATTCTAAAGCATGTGCATGAATCATCTTTGGGAGGACACTCTGGAAATCACTGAAACTTACCAAAGGGAAAAATATATTTTTTATTGGCCGAAAATGAGAAAGGAAATCATACAATATGCAATCTTGTGATGTTTGGAAAATGAACAAAAGTTAAAAGTTACCAAAGGGCCCAGGTTTGTTACAGCCACTTCTCATACCTCATCAAACTTGGTCACACATTACTATGGATTTTGTAGAGGGATTACCTAAATCTAAAAGGGAGGGATACCATTTTTGTGATTTTAGCTAAGTTTACAAAATACATCAATTTCATTGGCATTTCACATCCCTACAATACACATCTAGTGTTGCTAGAACTTTTATGGATTATGTTAATTACATGGTATGCCAATCAATGTTGTGTCAGACATGGATAAAATATTAACAAGCACATTTTGGAAAGAACTCTTTAAGATTTCATGAACATTATTACAATTCTCCACTGCCATTCACCCACAAATGGATGAACAAACAAAAAGGGTGAATCAACGCATATAAAATTACCTCAGGTGTATGGTCAGTCAACAACAAGAACAATGTCATAAGTGTTATCCTTGGCTAAGCACTAGTACAACACAAATGATCATTCAGGAATCAAAATCATTCATTTTCAAGTCAACTGGATCTTACTTGATAGCACATCATCTAGAAGTACTTGAGCAAGAAACTGAGATGAGATCTAGAATTACTCAACTATGCAAAGTAAAATTCTCACAGAAGCACAAAGTAGAAAGAAGACATATGCAGACAAACAAATGACTGGGAGAGAATTGAACGTTGGAGATCTAGTCTCTCTAAAATCACAACCATACAGACATACCTCTGTAGCTCTGAGGAAGTGTTTAAAACTTTGTTCTAAGTACTTTGGACCCTTTACTGTAACTGGAAGAATATGTAAAATTGCTTACAGATTGATTTTGCCTCCATAGAGTACAATCCACCCGGTGTTCCTTGTGAGATTGCTGAAGAAGAATATTAGCTTAAGGTATATTCAATCGCCGACACTGCCTATCATCGATGCCAAAGGAAGCTTCAAAGTATATCTTCTTCAGTTCTTGAGTTGACGCATCATACCACGAAATAACATAGAAATTCCTCATCTACTGATCATACACTGGATCAATTCATCCCTAGAAGAGTCTACCTGGGAGGATTATCCTTAACGTGGAGCAACATATCCTAATTTTGGTCCTAGTCGACAAGGATCATTTGAAGGTGGGGGAAATGTCAAAAATACAAATCTCCATAACTATTCTAGAGAAATTATCTCATATTCTTCAATTCAAGACAAATTGGGCAAAAGAGATTGCCAAGTTGGGAGCTCAATAGTTTCCCAAAATCAGACAGAAAATTTGATCCGATTGTCTCAAGGCTAATCATCTTGTCTGACTCTTAAGCCCATTGTAGAAGGCCCAATCTAGCTGAATCTGACGAGTAAGTGGCACTACGCCAGTTTTCCATCTCTCGAACTCCCAGAAGCAATCACCTGTTATAATCTTTGCCTTCCATAATCTAAACGACTAAATTGATCTACGACAGCTACTCTTCCTCAGCCAAAACTTAATCCAGTAGTACAGTATCGTTTACTTGTCCAAATCCAAAACACATCTATCTGTTATTTTCAAATTCAAAATAATCTAGATTAGGAATCAAAATCCAACAATTAATTAGCATATTCTAGTACCATTTCAGTAGCTATAAATTGCGTGAAGAATGGAAGTCGGAGGCTCAAGTAATGAAGTTCTAGTTTTAGTATTTTTACCTTATTCTATACAATTCTGCCAAATGCTTTCCTCTTTTATGCAACTCTGATATTTTCCTGATTCTGTACCATAGGAAAGGGTAGGAATCGTAACACATAAGTAGGACCTAGACACATAGAGCGCTCCTCGCCCTCTCCGATATAGATCGCTTTAAGAATTACTAAAGAGCACACTAAAGACCCATTATTTCACCGAAGGTAAATAATATAAAATTGCCAGAAATTGTTACCTAGACTCGTCATTCCGGTGAGAGCCCGCCATTCCGCAAGCATACCACAGTACTAGCTGGTATGGAATGTGTGCCTTATCTGGTTAGGGAAGATTGGGTCAACCATATTCCGTAGCAGGTATGAACGAAAAAATATAGATCCATAGGAAGAGTGACGAGCTATGATTGATGTAGATTAATTAGAGAGTATGAACCAAAATATATAGATCCATAGGAAGAGTCAGGCTATGGTTGATGGAAGGAGATTAGTTGCAGAGAATGGTGATTTGAGAAAAACAAAAGAGGAGAATGTGTGGTGAATTGAAGAAGAAAGTGGAAGAGGATTCCCTCAACTAGGGTTTTTTTATTGGACTTTTCTTCATTCGTTTAGCTAATGGGCTTGGAGTTTCTTCATGGGTTTGGTTTATATGGGCTGCCATGAATTAGGCCTAACATATTATCTTAAGATTTGATGGGTTACAAACAAAATTATTGTAGTATATACTAGTTATATGTTAAATATAAATATAATAAATTACTTATTACTTAACGCTTAAGGCCTTTTCACCATCTATTTTTTCTAGGAAAAATCACTTTCGCTCGCGTCTATCAGTTGTGCTTTGTCACTTGCGCTTTTGCTCACATTTTTGTACCGTGTGATCTAGAGTAGGACAAGAAATAACAATGAACTCAGTATAAGCCCCTAGTACGCGGGACCCTTAGGTCGGACGCAGTGACGATAAGGTACAAGGGATCATGCCTAGAAACCTCTGGAAGCTTACGGAAAGAGTCCAATATATGAGAGCCACAGACACTGAGGCTCCGTTCAATTGGACTGATATGAACTGAACTGAACTGAACTGAACGAAGCTAAACTGAACTGAACTGAACTGAATTGAACTGAACGAAGCTGAACTGAACTGAACTAAACTGAACTGAACTGAATAATA
>JAQRGC012312210.1:0-14393 GCA_028659135.1 Plantago lanceolata | reverse complement strand
GGGTGGAACTAATTTTCATCCATTTATGAATGGATGACAATTAAAATGGTTGAAATTGGATTGGTTGTGGTTCAACCCACTTAACTGGGTAGTAATTGACAGCACTATGTGGATGTAATAAAAAATTAAGTTGTCCCTTACATGTAATATCGTGATCTAATAGGGGTGCTCACAGTAATGGACCATTAATTAAAAGAAAAGACAAAAAAAATCAAGTGCATAAGAAATGCACAGAGTCACAAAGTTTACAACGGAGAGTGAAAATTGAAAAGGTACCGAATCTAAAAAGACAGACTAGTTGCAGCAACATCTTGAACCAGAAAAACTGCATCCAAAACCATCCTTTAACCACCGCACAATTGGAGTCTCGACTTTACTGGGTCGGTGCCAGATTGACGTACCGCGTTAATACGGGATCTTAACTTTACTGGGCCAATGCCATACTGACAATCCGTGTCAGTACCGGGGATCTTGACTTTACTCGGTCAATTCCAGATTGACGTACTGCGTCAATACCAGGATCTTGACATTACCGGGTCAATACCAGAACCTGCAAATCCTCTTAACTGATAGTCAACCCCCTCCACCCTATGCACATGAAGTGCAAGTGGCAAGCAATTGAAGGATGTGATCTTCAGGAAAGAGGCAAAAAACTCTATAGAATAGCCAACCCCCTCCACCCTATGCACATGAAGTGCAAGTGGCAAACAATTGAAGGATGTGGTCTTTTTATAGAGCTCCAAGACAAGTTAGTGCGAAAAACCCCGTCCACAAAGCAATTCCAGTCGCCTGTTCATCCCTAACCACAGAAAAATAATTTTAATTTTCGGCGGACGCTTTAAGGTGCTTATGCGTTTTATATTTTCACAAAATTGACGTTTTATATTTTTACGAAATTGACATTTTCGGCTCGTGCTCACACCTCAGGTGATTTAGGTTATAACAATTTTGTTATGACTATGGTTCACTTTCCCTTTTCAAATCCTATCTCTCAAGGTCGAATAATAATTGTTGTTGTGAAATCTTTTTACCCAAATCAATGTAAAAGGGATGAAAAGTAAAATGGTATGACATTTTGCCTAAAATTTTTATAGGTTTAAAATAATATGCATTGATAAGTTATAGTATCAAACAATACTGAATTAAATAAAAAATAATATTAAATTACAATTAAGCCAACACGTTAAAAGTAATTATGTTTGTTACTTGTGAGTTTTATAACTCGATAAATGAATTACAACGTTTTTGTTTGTAGGACAATTTTTATACTATGCATGATTAAATTTGAGATAGAAAAATCCAATTCTACAAGGTGGATTAATGATCTAATCCCTCACTATTCGCTAAATTGAGCCACCTCATAGTCTACCAAATCATCGGGTTGCTCGACTGTACTCGAAATATGGAAGTTTCCACTCGAAATAGCTAGTCTCAGAAAAGACTGATTTTCCTAATGCATTAGAAAAGTCAGCTTTTTATAACTGGTTCTATTGTTAGAATTGGTTTTTAAATAAACCGGCTGCTTTAAAAAACTTGATTTTTTTAGTTCCTTAGTTGTAGTTGTTTTTTATTTTGATGCTAGACCTTTTATTCTGCTTTGTTATTTGGCTATCCTGCTGATGTACTTGAGCAATTTGCTCTTATTTTGGTGATCAATATATGTCACTCTTCATCTAAAAAAAAAATATATATTAATAAAGTCAACTTATTATAATACTTACTTCTCGAAATATGGATTGTTATATTCCTAACCTGACCTTTCCAAGCAAGACCCAAACAGAACCAGGGGTATCTTTAATCATTTCAATCTGGATTGGACCTATAAAATGAAATCAGGAAATGTCCATCTGCCATTTTTCCTCCACAGCAAGTGAGCTCCACAATTCCCAAATCCCAATCCTCTTTTTTGGCGGGAAACTCGAATTTGAACCCAGGTCTCTCTCGCTAAAACATTGCAGTAAATCAATGAAAGCTGATTTAGAATCGTAATTGTTAACTCATTTGGCTAAATTCAAATCTGCGTGCAGTGAATCGAAGTACCGAACGGAGAAGAAGATGCCGAACATCAAAGTCTGTGCGCTATTCCGACCTCTAAACTCCAAGGAAAAGTCCGATCACGGCGATTCCGTCTGCATCCGCGGTGTTGATTCTGGATCTTTTATTTTCAAGGTACAGTAAGCACAATCACTTCGTTTAATCACTTCACTGTGTGTTCGATTTGAGTTTTCAGCTACTGTATTTGTTTAGTTGTACTTGTACTGTGCTGATTGATGAATATTGATATTTTCGAGCAATTCAGTTCAGAGAGTGTTTTGATTCGATTTTTAACCTAATTGTTTGCTTGTAAGTGGAATAGATCTGAATATTAATATTTTCGAGAATTGTATTGTTGATTATGTGTTTGTCGTGATAGGATGAGAAAGAGGAGGAATCTGAATTTCAGTTCGATAAGGTGTTTTATCAGGGATCTGAACAGGCTGACATATATGAGTTCCTTGGTTTGCCCATTGTCAGTGGTAATATACTTAATAGGCTTTCGATACTGTGTGCGATTAGCTAAGAGTTCATATCTTCATTTACTTACTCTTATCTGTATGGAATAGGTGCTCTTGGTGGAGTGAATGGAGCAATTATCACTTATGGTCAGGTATATTTCATGTTTTTGTTAGGCAAAACTATATCGAACAATTACTGATCTGGTTGTCTGTTTATGTACTTCTGGTGATACATTTAGGTATATGCAATATGCTTGCGTATGAGACTCCTAGTTCTTCTGTTTTTGCGTATTGACTCATAGTATAAAATGTCAAATTGACTTTACTGGAAACCAAGGATAAAAGACTTCTAAGAGACTAAGACTTGAACAAACGACCTCATAGGCGAGGTCTTGAATCCTAGCCTTTTTTCTTAAACATGAAGGTCATACTGATATCATCAAGTTTCTAAAGATTTTAGAAGCCTTCACGTTTATATTAGCTATACTGATGTGAAGTTGCGTCGTTAGGGAAATTCCTTTTCATTTATACTTGTGCTTCCTTGTAAATTCTAAAGATATGATGATTTTTCAGTATTCTGGATATCTTGTTCTAGTTCTTTATCATTATTAAGTGGTATACAATATATGAAATGTTTTCTTTGTCATACTACTGCCATTAGCAATTCAATGAAAAATCATTATTCTGTAGCTAGACCAGAAATTTGCTGTTCTGCTTGCTATGATACACTTATCAAACTTATGCTGCCGGATTTCTCTTAAGGAATTAATGTTTTGATAATTCTAAGTTCTAAAAATTAATTCAAGAAGAGGGTGAGATTTACTTTCTGAGATTTTGTTTGTGTCCTGCTCCGTCAGAGGTTTTGCTTCCTTCCCCATCTTGGATCATCGTGAATAACAGTAGGTTATCATTGCATGGTTAAGCATAATCAACATAACAGGATAAAAATGACTAATGATTGTTTACTACTATATTTGATGAATTAGCTTATGCAAATTCTTGCTGTTTTCTCATATGAGTTCTCTTTTCTTGATTTTTGTTTAAACTGTTGCGTTATGAAACTATTTAAGTTCTTTTGTGTTCTTCACCAGACAGGAGCTGGGAAGACTTACAGCATGGAGGTAATATGATGAAGGTCATATATGAACTAATTAAACCTTGTCAGATACAAATACAATGTTTACACATGTTGTTTTGTTTCAGGGACCAGGCATCACACACACTGACGAGAAACAGAAAGGTCTACTGCCAAGAGTAGTGGATGGGATTTTTAATACTGTTAAGCTGTCAGATGAGCCAACAAAATACACAATTAAACTATCCATGGTATGAAACATTCTAATACCTGCTCCATTAAATTTCCATTCACATTGCTTATCAAGTACCACCTCCTTTGTTATTTTACTTGCAGGTAGAAATATATATGGAGAAAGTAAGGTTAGCATCTCTAAGAAAGCATCACTGCTGTGTAACCTGCAATCATGTAATCAGTATTAATATGAAGTCCACCCTGACTTGATAGGGACCTTTTGGATCTATCAAAGGACAATCTACAGATCAAGGAAAGCAAAGTGCAGGGCATATTTGTCAGTGGTGTGACAGAGGTATGCATTACTTGTTGCACCCTCCTTCTCAATAATTTATTAAGCATCCTGAACCGAGAACACAGAATCACAGACTACATCCCCATGCTTTTTACCTAAGGTGGATAAGCTGCCTCAGCTAATGTATTGCTTGCATGAATTTTGAGGTTCATATTCCTCTAACCAGTCTACTCGGTGTTTTGACTACTAAACCCCTCATTTCATTTTCAGATTTCTGTATCTGACTCTGCAGAGGCATTAAGAAGTCTTTCTGTAAGAAAAAGTCCCATACCTAACAATGCTTTGATGCTATCATGAAATTGATTTTGTTGTCTCTGAAGTTAATTCATTTTGCAGAAAGGAATTTCAAACAAAGCTGTTGGAGAGACTCGTATCCTCTATCTGTTTCTCTAAATATGCCTTGTGTATCCACCATTCGTAACTTCATGTGGGGGTTATATGTGGCACTTAACATGTACAGAAATGAACATGGCCAGCAGTAGAAGTCACTGTATGTATATATTCTTGATCCAGCAGGAACTGAAGAGGGAAACAAGGTAATCTGTTCTCACCCGACCGGACAAGTTATAGAAGAAACAGGTTCTCTGTATTGATTTCACATTCAAACAAAATCTAATGCAGGTGTGGTAAGCTGATCCTCGTGGACTTGGCTGGATCTGAGAAAGCAGAGAAGACTGGCGCTGAAGGCAAAGTCCTTGAAGAAGCCAAAACTATTAACAAATCATTGTCAGCGCTTGGGAACGTAATCAATGCTTTAACAGGCGCTTCACCAATGAAGACAAATCATATACCATACCGTGATTCTAAGCTTACCCGGATCCTACAGGATGCTCTTGTTAGTTTCTCCAACAAACCAGAATGTCATTGTCCATATTTTAAATAGTTTTTGCACTTCACTTATCAAGCACTTTTCAGGGAGGTAACTCTCAAACCGCTTTGCTCTGTTGCTGCTCACCTAGTCCATCAAATGCATCCGAGAGCTTATCAACTCTCCGTTTTGGTGCAAGGTCTGTCATTCTACTTATATGCAAGGATCATTCGATAGTCTAATGCTCCTTTAGAAGTTAAGTTTATTCAAGTCTGCCCTCATACTGAGATTTAAAAAGTGTCAGATTTGGAAATGTGTGTATGTGTTTATTGTTTCCCAGTCGATAAAGTTGAGTTTCTTTCTCCCTGAGCAGAGCAAAGCATATAAAAGCATCACCACACGTCAATATAAAAGAAGATGAAGAAAGCAGCAGTCCTGGCTCTGTGTCGAAAAATGATTCTTGTGAGAGAATATTGGTACAGGTTAGACGTTGCCTACTTGTACCCACCTGAATCCATTGTCGACTTATCTAAGTTTTTTAAAAGTCTTTCTTTATAACTGTTAATATAGCTGAGACAAAGAATGACGGCTGAAGATGTGGACCTACTTGAGCAACTATTCATCCTTGAAGGTATTTTCTTTGATCCAAATTCTGTCGAAGAGGTTGAGTTAGCATATGAAGATGTTACATCAAGGACAATTTCGTCACTTCAAAATGCTGTCAAAGAGCTCAATGCAACTGTTGAGAAGGTATTTTCTAACATATACTCCGAGACTCAGAGTAATTAGTTGCTGAAACTTCTATGCATAACCTGTGAAGCTAAAATTGCCATCTACCAAAAAATTTGAATAAAACATAGTTGTAATTGTGATTTTTCTTCCAGTAAGAATTCGACCTTTTGGTGGGCAAATACTTCATTTCATAGTGATGGAGTTCAGACTAGTTGTATGTTTTGGGTAATACTAATTGTTTGATAGACATACATATTCTTGCTTAGCTACGTCTAAATACAAACGTTGTTCGTAAAATTGATTGCAGCTTACGAAGGAGAACATATGTCTCAGAGATATGATCAGGAGCGTTTTAGCATGATTTTTTAGCACTCTGCCAAGATGAACATATATTTGAGAAGAGACAGAAGGTACAGTCGACTACTGGATTAACCACTAAATTACAAGGCAACTTCTATAGTTTTTTCGTAAAAAGACCCTTAAGTAACGGTCTACTACTAAGAACAATATCTGTGATGCAGTTTTTACATACTGCAAACTGCATGCTGCTTTTGACATTGTTATACATGTTCTGCTATGCTAGATACTACGATAATATATGAATTATAGAGATCAACAGTTTTAATGTTGGGAACTTGGGATGTATAGATAGAACAAGGTTCTAAAGAAAAAGAAATTTCTCAAATTGAGTTTCATTGAACATTAAAACATTGCAATACCTGGTAATAACCAAAACAACATTAAACACCGTGTATCAAAAACAAACTTCTCCATTGAAGTAAGAACAAGACTTGGCAACATCAACTCAAATTGGTAGACAATAAAAGAGATCAGGACAACCCCTAATTGCAGAGTTCACGAGCAATTCCCAAACGAGAATTAACCGTGTCAAACATAATCCTGAGATTCTGTTGCTGCAAATTGGCAATAACATTTAGCACCGAGTTCACATTACTTGGTGCAGCAGCCATTGCCAAGCAAGCCAATGTCCCTGAGCTGCTATGTATCAAGCTGTTCTCCATAGGCAACTTCAAGTCCAGTCCTGTAAAATGGAATGTGATGGGTGGTGCCACCTGCTCATTTGTAGCAGAAAAGCATGTGTCAAATGCTCCCAAGGAACTATATGGCCCTGCCACTTGATTCCTGAATTCAGTCTTGATAGCATCATAAATCGGCTGTACGAACCGGGTTATAACCGTGCCTGAGTCTATGATCGTACCGGCACCAGTGTTCGGGTCAAATGCTAGGAGCTCTGGAGCTATAGGTACATTGACCCGGCCTACACTAATGCCGGTCAGGTTCACGTAGTATAATGATGGGCGGTGGGGGTTTTTGAGAAGTGGGGTGGTTTTGATGTTTTTGGGCTGACCTACAGGTCCTAGTTTGAGTGACCCGGAAAAGTAGTAAGATTTGAAGCTTGGCAGGCAATATGAGAAAACGCCCGAGTAGAGTGACCCAGCTTGAGAGAGTAGTGATAGCGAACCCCTGCCAAGGCCTAACAACCCTTGTGGCGGGATTGACCCACCAGATACCGCATAGATGCATCCGAACGCATAGCTCGGGATAACATCGGTACCAAGAGAAAGGGCGTCACGTGACAGAGTAGCTGAAAATGACGAATCGCCACCATAGGATCGATTAAATAGGCAAGAACCAGACCCGACAGTGGTGCATGAGACCCCGCTAACTTGGCCACATTCTGGCACGGAGCAGTCCAGTGGCCCGTAAGTGGAGGATGTATTGGTGGTAAAGACGGTGGAGGAGCAACCAGTGCAGCCACTACATGGGATCCATGCAGCATCATTGCTAGTGTCTAAGACCATCAACATGAGCTGTCCAGGAGTCCCGATTTTGACCCGAACAACATAGTTACCGTTGTTTATGACATGGCCCGGGGCAATTGGAGCAGATGAGGTCTTCTGGGATACCACTAAGCTGGACAGGTATGAGACTCTTTCAGGGTCGCTCGAGGCCATGTTCATGACCGTGTTGACCCAGGAAGATGCAGGTTTTGAAGGGTTGAAAGGCGAACATTTTCCGTAAATGTGGAAGATGGATAGGTCAGAGTCGGGTTTTGTAGAGGTACATGAGTTGGAAGCAGCATTGCATGCTGTGGAAAGGAGGAGCAGGAGCAGTGTTGCAAGAATGGATGAGTGTTCCATTGAGCTCTGTTTGGGGATGGTTGTTTGGAGATAGAAGGATAAGGATTTATAGATGGATATACTCATATAAGTTGTATGTAGTATTAGTAAGAGGGTACTACAGTAAGTTGAGCTCGTGAAGATGAAAAATGATTGCGAAAATAATTTGATAGTATATTGCGTTCGGGCAACATGTGAAGAAGCTTAGTCTTTATTGATGACAATGAGATGTGCATGGGCCTATGCATGATGACTATTTGGACGCTTTTATGCAGAACAAGCTTGCTGAAATTATTAGAACTTAGAAGTTCCAAAAATGGTGTAGAATGATTGACTCTTGAGCAGCGAAAAATTGAGTGAATAAACATAATTTAACTAGTACTAATTGTATTAAAAGACAAAGACGTATAATTAATTTGTTTAGGAATTTAAAAAATACAAATGGTTTACCTAATTTATGTAGGGACTGTTTAGCATAAGCCATAAGTTCATAATGCTGCTGGTGAGTTGTAAATAATTTAAGTCATCGTTGGAGTATGAAATTATCCGGTTCCAGGAGTTTAATTTGGTTCTTGTCTCAGGTCATATTAGACTAATTAGGCTGTTTTTCTCCCTTCAATTACAGAGAAATTATACCAATGCTTAGTGATTAACCATATCATATTTTTCGATGTAAATGATTTACGCCATATTATCCACAACTTATACATTGACCAGAACATCAACCAAAACTCAGTCAGTCATATTGTGCTAATTCGAGTTGGTTATATAATACTCATTTGCTTTTTTTGATCGTTTACATATTCTTTTTACGTCCGTTTTTTAGATTGTTAACGTTTCCTTTTTCATGTCACGCCACTAAACACTACAATTATCATACCAACCTTTTTAAAAATCAGTATTTCAGAATTAAACACAAATGATCTAAAAAAACGGAGAGTATATATTAATTCCAGAAAATTTCAATGGTAGCTCCAAAAGCTGTCTTTTCATTCTTCGCATTCAAATTCTTCATAGTATAATTTATGTTAGGATAACAGCAATGATTGGCCAAATAGCATACACAAACAGAATTAAAATTAAAAATACTTTAGAAAAGACAAGATTATCTGCAAGTCTTTGGCAAATTTGAAGGAGCAAGTAGATCGATATTTGTCTGTTGCAAGTACCGGCACGGGGTGCGGTCGATCACGGGCGTGAGATAGACTTGTTGGAAACTCATTACTCACTCCACAGTCACGCGCAGTTTCTTCCTCTCCTTTTTTAAATTGTTAATTCTTCGTCCTCTTCTTCGAACAACTAGTAATCTTATGATGCAGTTGGACAAAATGTTGAACTTATTTTGGAACGGGTAAGCATTGCTGCTAAACTTGACATAGAGAAGTGCAATATGTTCAGAACTGACAGTGTAGTAGAAGTAGCAGAGGCCTAGCTTCGAAGAACATTGGCTTAGGAATTTGTGAGTACGAGATTAGAAAAAGGGTTGAAGACAATTTATTATCCTAAGATGATGCTGCTTCAAAACAACAACAGAAGAAGAAGAATCACGGGTTCTTTGTGAACAACCCATACACTTCAATCTTAAATTTTCTGTTCCAACCAATATCGACTGTCGAAAGTTTCGAAATAATCATCACGGAACAGATATAGTAGCTAGTATTGAGTTAAGATTATACATTTAGGTCAACATGAAGCTTGTTAATAAGATCTTGTATGAATGTATGGAGTAGTAGTAAATACTCTACATATCAGCTGCTTCCACCAATCATCTACACCTTAGGAATCGATACACAATCATCCGCGTCTGCAAGTTACGACGATGTAAGCGTCTGCTTCTTGATTTCAGAATCCAGTACTATGCCAACTAACTAGTCTAATACTTCGCAAGTATAAAGGATAGATACATGCATGTAGTATATAATAAGTATATATAAACAACTGACCTTTAAGAAGCTACTTTTGGTCGCACCAATATATCGTCGGCAGAGTAATAATCAGCAATGAGCCGGTACATGTATGAAGGGTTATGACCACCGCTGAATAATAGAATTTCATACTTAAGAATGTGCAGCAATGAAATATCATGACACAGTTCAGTGAATACTAATTTTTGCATATCATTGGCAAGAGAAGCATCGTAATATTAAAGCACATAGATCTCGAACTAAAATATTTAGACTCTAGGTAAGAAGACTTACGTGTCGGTGATAAATAAGCTAACAAGATTTGGAGGCACATAGTCAAATGCAGGATTGACAACATGAAGAAGAGGTAAACCACTGCCACTCCCAAAATCCAAACAGTCTGAGAATTCTCCAAAGTCCAGAAGCTCAGACGGGGACTTCAGCTCATTCAACAAGACCTCGGGATTGTGAGGATACAAAGGGCACAACTGCACAATTGAAAAAAGAAGCAACAATTTTCAAAATATTGCCATATTGGAATTAATTTAGCACGTGTACTTGAGGAAAATAACAATTTATTACCTGTTCAGTTCCTAGTAATAGATTTCTAGTTTGTTATACATGTTGGCAATATGCTAGCATGATTCATATTTCATACACATAAAGATTAAAACAAAAACCAGGGTCTCTCATATGGGGTCGGATGCCTTAAGTCCAGCAACTCCTAGGCTCAGGCGAAGGAGCAACTTACATGACACTCACAGGCTCACAGCCATCACGATATACACAATGACTCCTACATATCAGAAAAAGAGGGGGGTGCGGTGTTGGGCAGCAGGCTTTTATTGCAGAAATGGAAGCTACAACGTGAGATGACCTTGTGAACAAGTGAAAACAAAATGATAATCTCTAACTAACACGACCCATCATTTAATTTACCCCGTAAAAGTTTACAACTTGTTAGGAAGATCACATATGACATGTCATCAGCACACACAAGATTACCTTGCAAAAATAGAAAATACAACAAATCAAAATTTAATCCTCTCACAGAACAAACAAGCACCAGTAGTCTAAATCATCTTTTGAAGAGCAAATGTGTAGATGTAGAGCTAAAGCAATACCTTGTGAACCCCGGCAAGTACAACAAACGGGACAGCGTGCCTTTGAGCTGCTAGTCCTAACATATTCAACCCCACGGGAGCTATTATCCCTCCGTTTGCCATAACAGCATGTGCTCCAACTATGACCTTTTAAATGGAAAAGGTTTGAATACAATGTTTGGGTACTAAGATATATGGAATTTGGTGCACTGGTACTTACCATGTTGACTCGAGATATCATTGCAAAAACGGCTGAATCAGCTATCACGGTTGCTTGTAGACCCTGTGCAGAGAGCTCTTTTGCAAGAGTATGGCCCTGATATCTGATATCAAACAAACAACAGAAAGAAAATTGACATAAATCAGCTATTGATTCAACTAAACGAACAAAATTAAACCGAACTACTTTTGTCATGACAGAGAATCAGTCAGCATTCAACCTGGGAGCACCCTCAGCGATAAACACACGGAATGACCTCTTTTTCTCCTTCGCAGCACACAGAAATTCCTTTACTGTCCTTGAGCTGCCCAAAGTTAAGATCACCTCGCTGGAACAGAGAGGAAGAAAAACATAGGTCAGCCAGTCGTAGTTACTATGGTCCCAAATAATTATTAAACAAAACAAAGGAGATAGACAATCGATGTATTAATGAAACAATCTAGTATTCTCATTGGTCTTGGAAAAGGAAAGTCATAATTAAGAATATGAATTGGTTTAACATTCAGAAATTTTATGCTTGATTTTAGAGAGACAGGTTTCTCCACACCGTGACATATTAGTTGAACAAGTAAAAATGTACTCATCCGTCCCAATAAATAGCCTACATTTAATTTTTGCACGGTTTTTAATAATTTATTTTGTTTGGTAGTGGTATATTATTATTGTATGTATATCTGGGTTAAAAAAGGTTTAAAGGTGAGAATTAAAAAGGTGTTTAGGTGTTTTATGTTTAAAGTAATATAGATGAGGTGTGGGATAGTTTCCAAAAATGTAATATTAAAGAATTGATTGGGATGTCCAAAAAAGGAATACGTAAAGAATTGATTGGGACATATAAATATCAATTAGAGCCCTCTATCAATTGTACACGATAGATCACCATGTGAAACTGTCAGCATTATATGGGAGGGAAAGAGACAGTAGATCTTCACAAGGTCATCTTAAGTTCTTAACTACTTCCAAATTTAAGCACTCAGTTCGTAGAAAACTGATCGAGTAAGTCCATTTATAGAGACTTTAGTGACAACTAGAGGGAAAAGAAGGGGAGAAGGAAACAAAATGCAGAATACTGATTTAGAAAATTTTATCCACCACAGAATCATTTTAGAAAGTTTAATCCTGAACGACTTCTAGAAGTACCAAAGCACATACTTATGATGTATATGTTCCACAGCTTGTTCAGCAATTTGTTCATGGCAAGTGGAAATTTCCTGAATGAGTTCATTGACTGCCTCAATGACATTGTGCTTAAGTTTCTTTGCAGACGAACTCTTATCAGCAGCTGAAACAAAGGAATCAACAAAAGAATTAAAGGTAGACATAAATAGAGATAAAAGATGGATCCCATGTTTGTATGTAGTAACATTTATTTTATTTTGGTGGGAAAGAACAGTTTCTGTTTTAGAAAAGCTCAGCATGAATTGCACTTCAAGCAAGTGACTGTAGCTGGTTATATATAATTAGGGTTGGGTAACATACATCTGGTTTTTCCTTCAGAATCTCCTCCAGAGGAATCTGTCTGATGAGCAACTGTTGGGCGAGGCAAATCCTCAAGGAGAGTCTGCAATGAAGGTGGACGTAGAGCATTTCTTGAAGCGGCAGCCACTGCAGAAGCTGAAAGAACTGGATGATCACCTTCATTTACATAATCTTCATCATCACTTTCAGCAGTCAAACTTAATCCACCAACAGCAGCGGTTGTTAGAGTAAGATCCTCTTCACGTATGATATGTAACACTCGCCTTACAACATTGCCAACCGCTAACTCTGAAATAAACGTTATATAAAACCATCAAGATACCAAAGAGATACACTCCTTCCTATGAATTTTCCTAAAGTTCTCAATATGTATAAGTGATTCCAAATATAGAAATCAACCACCATCTTTGGAAAGTCGGATATTATATACAAAACTTTAGGAAAGAAAAAGAAAAGAAAAAAAAAAACATTGAAGCCAAACTGTAGAATGCAAAATGTGAGGAGTATAGACCCAATCATGATTTAAAAAAAAAAAACATTCTGGACTAGCCCAACAGGCTCTTCGCCTCTTCCGTCCAACTCTCAAAACATAGTGAACTGTGTGGTCAGATGTTAGAATAGAAGCTAGACATACTTGTCGCGGGGTCAACTTACGCGGGTGGTTTTATCATATTTACAAAACATATTGTTTCTCAATATAAATTCAGATCAGGTTATAGGTTTTGTGAGTAACTTGGCATCTGTGAGTGCGAGTAACTGACATTTAAATTGGTAAATAAAGTGGAGATTTGTGAGTACGGCAATATTTGGTGTCGAATGAGTTCTGAACAGATACTATTCTAGTCTTGATATATTTGCAAACAATTCAAACCTGTAAAACCTATAACACCGGTGGGTCAATCTAAAAGCCTAATCTTGATACATAAAACCGAGCCAAGCCTTGTGAGGGGCACAGAAAACTAGATTTTTTAGCAGTAATCTCAAAGAAAAACCAGTCAGATGAGAGTCTTTTAGCACTAAAACATAAGCATATAATTCGATTCCTGGGCTTTTTACACCACATTAAGCTACAACACTGAAGAAATTCGCAAAGATAAAAACAAGTTATTACCAACAGGGTTGGCAGCAATGAGCTTCTCTCCAACGGTTTTAACAGCATCAATGAGAGCCGCTGCCTGGTTAGTGTTTGGCAGGCGCTGCTGAGATATGAAAGAACGCAGCAACTCAGCCGTCAACTTGGAGGTGGCCTTGGAGCCTTCAATTTTGCTGCAATCATCATCCATAAGCACAAACATATAAATACCATACTAAAAATAAGAGAAACCAGTGGTATTTCAATCGAATTTACCGTTTCTTGAGCTTGATTATGAACTCATTGACGAGCGAATGCACGTCAGGCATGGTTGGTACCTAGACAAATAAATTCGAGGCTAATGAGCTATTGGTAGCCAATCTAAGACTTAGCAAAAATTACTAACTAAGAATCCCAATTAACCCTCTCAGATGAAGAGTCGAAAAAATTATGATTCTTGCAAAGACAAAAGAAGAAGTGAAAGTTTATACATAGAAGAATAAAAAGAGTTAGGTTAATAAATTGGGCGTGAAATTAGGGTATGAGAATCGAATGAAGTAACCTGAGAAAAGCGAAGGAGGATGCAGGTGGGTGGGAGAATGCAAGTGTTTCGCCGTCGTTTGCAAGTGAACCTCCAAGGATTCAGTTTATGGTGTTTACTGGGGTTTCAATTTTACCTAGGATTCCTAAAATGAATCGCTATGTCATATTTAAACATGACTAGTAATTATCCGTGGCGATGCCACGGCTCCGATTGTTAATGAGCTAATGAAATTTATTTATAAAACGTTAGAACAATTATATTCAAAGCAGATAATTAAGTGAACAAAAAAAG
>JAQRGC012312202.1:0-10319 GCA_028659135.1 Plantago lanceolata | reverse complement strand
CTAATATCAATCAGCTATTGTAGACCATTAGATCACCATTAGAGAGTCAGGTGTCGCACAAATAAGGGCGACACCTTAATTGACGGTAGAAAACCTGTAGTTGGTTTCACACCAAAGTTAGTTTTAAATTAAAGTTAATTTCACAGTTTATTTCGTATTCACATCACAATTAGTTTCAGAATTAAAGTTAATTTCACAATTAATTTCGAATCCATAAAATTCGAACCTGATAATGATATGAACAAATCGTCCACTGAAGGTGACCATCAGTAAGAGGACACCTCCAACACGACTTCAACAAAAGTGAAATCGTCAAAATCGGTGCAAGAATGAAGTTGTATGGCACTGTCAAAGACCTCAAACTCGTCAATGGTAGATACCAAAATAGGCCACAAATCAATACAAGAAAAATTGAAATTGATAGGAGACGTCTATACAAACTCATTGATTTTGAAATCACACAAAACAGTGGAGAAACGAAGCCGAAGTGAATTTTTTTAAATAAACTTAATATTTTATGCACCATGGTGCCACCTTTTAAGGTGACATTTAAACACAATGAATCCTTTTATTTGAAGGCAAAATTTATTCATCACCATAGAATACAAAGTACAAAGGTGTACATTAGAGGTGCGCACCCCTAGAGTGTTTACACTACATCTTCCAAAGGAGTAGTACTATAAGGAGACGTTATTTTCCTATGTATTTACGTACGAGTTCCATGTTACACCGAACAAGTGGATGCCGGAAACATACAAAAGAGAAACATGGCCATACATGGACTTAGTTTACAGATTTAGGTCCTGGGAACACATACACAGGTCACTCGCTTGAGTTTGCTAGACCAACCATGTTGAGCATATGACGATCCTCCTTAAACCTTTCCAAAACTGTTCCTTTATGAGCATGACTCCTATCTTGGTCAATTTTCGGTGGAGCCACTCCCCAGCACTCGATTACTTCCGGGAGTATCCGGGAACTGTTTGATAGGCAAGGGCTATTATAAGTTGTGCATGTGAACGTGTGCCCCTGGTCGAAGTTTGCTGACACAAACAGTCCAAAATGGTTCACTTTCCCTCCAAATCCAATGCCATTTGGAATGCTATCAGAACTGAAATTTATAGCACACTGCAAATGGAAGGATCAAATACACTATAAACATCATTCTGATAAAGAAAAGAATGGAACCAGAGGCCCCTGACAGTTGTCTGAATATACAAAAAACATAGTTGAAAAAACATCAAACTGCCCCACCTACCATGTGTGTGGTGGTGTTGGGGGTTAGGCCGGCACTCGACATATACGATATACTTGTTTTGGGATAGAGTGAAATCTCTTTTAAAATAAGAAAAAGTCAATTGTATAAGGTCATTCGACATGTGGCATACACGAGAGTTAGAACAAACAAAAAGGCCTTCACCTTCAACTGAACTATGGTAAATGAATTGATTTACGATAAAACCTCACCCGTTCAACAGATCTTACAACATTATAACTTTCAGAACACAAGGGCTAACCTCGTCTTCGAGATAAGGGATAGTAAAGCATTAACACTAGCTGTTAGAAGGACCTCCCGACTTAAGGCAAGCATCTACACTGAAGGGAGTGTGTGTAAAACCAGAATTATGCTAACTGTAGTACCCCATCCGCCCCAAACCATATGTCACATGCTCCATTCATATAAGTCTAATACAAAGGTCATGTTTCTGTACAAATGTAATGTTTCCGTATTTTGGCAAATTGTATACTCTTGTGCACCAACTTATTTTGGGCCACATAGTACAAATCAACTTAATTATCACTAAAATGACGTTACACCTTAATCTCAATGTGCCCAAGCACAAATGTAACATTTGGTCTAGGACAAATGGAGTCTCCTTTATTAGCATCATGGAGGTGAGATTAAATGTACATCAAAAGTTCATGTTAACTTGAATAGCTGCTGTTGCAATTATACATCTTATTTATTTAATTACTATTTATTGTCTTCCCCAATTGTACGACTCTTTAAATGATCTAACAAACGACATAATTTTTACAGAATACGATACACGTACTTACCCACTGCAAATTATGGTTTGCGCCAGTAGGCCTGAATATGGATGCTCTTGGGTATAGCTGAAAAAGGAAAGATTTCATGTCCCCATAAAAATCAGCGTGCCTTTCCCATGGCTGTGAAGCATACCCTCCATATATGTGACCTTCTTTGTCTTTAATGATTAATACAGTTGATCCATCAGTTCTGCAGTACAAGGGAATAATTAACGACTCCACCCCTATTAAATTAACAATATCAGAACAGAAGAATGCCTATATAACCCCTCAAGTAATGACAGACAGATATTAAACCATATGTATTTATTTAGGACATTAAGCATTATCTTCAGCACAGGCATTTCTCCATTGCCCGAACTATACCATACTAGGCACACACATAAATATACAGACACATTATTGTACTTCATGTGCAGACAAACAGACTTGGCTCATGCCTTCAAAACAATCAGCTAGGGTATTTAATCAAGCCTCAGATTTACAGAATATTTCACCCTTCACTCTTGCTAAAGGTAAAGTCTCAGGAAAATCAACCTTTCCTATGCATTAGGAAAATCAATATCCTTTCTATCTCCTCTAGTTTTACATTAAGACCGATTTTCATGAGACTTACTCTAAGAAAAAAGGGGCATGGGACATATGATTATGGGAACATATACAACCCCTTGTATTTAAAAAAGATGCATGATATAATTAATACGGAGTAGTGATGAAGAAGAGACGGGGAAAAAGCAAACTTCAAAAAACTACCTTAGAGCTGAAGACAACAACAAAAGCATATCAAACAAGCAACTCACGCTATATTCCCCAAGAATGTGCTGAAACTTAGTCCGTGAAGGCCACTATGATATAAAAGTTTCCACTCATCCAGTTCATTTAGTGACAGTGCCCCTCCAATATGCCAAGCATATTCCTTCCTCAGCAACAGTAGACTAGGATCAATATTGTCCGGATGCCGCAGAGTAGGAATTTGAGAACCTATCAGAAAGAAATAGAGCAAGTGATTGACACCTCCATTTTTTCTAAAATAAAGATAGCAATACTGAATTACTGATACAAAGACAGCTAAAACCACTATGCATTTTACTTTTCACCCAAAAGTTTCTTCACATAAGACTATTTCTTAATCAACAGGTGAAATTTAGTGGTAACAGTATTGTCATGCTATTTAGTTACTTCAGAAATGCCTCAGAAGTTAACCAAGGAATGTAAAGATGAGTTGATATCTAAATTGGAGGAAGCTGCAAATACTTTCAATGACAAGCAACTGCAGAAATTCCCAGGCATGAAGTCGCCAACTTCCCAAGATCAAGAAACTCCTGAGCCCTTGCAAGTTACTGATTCAAAATTGCATGTCCGCGGGACAGAACCAGACCTTGCACATATCAGTGCTCAATGCATCTTTTGAAGCCACCGGAGCAACTTTGTAGTTTTTCTTTCTTATTTAGTTTCCGATTTTAATTTTCTTTCTATTTGTTTTTTTTCTAAATAATTGAAACTTAAGGTTATTTTTTTGTAAATATAGAAGATTAAACTAAAAAAACACCTTCCTCAGATGCATTTGGGCAAGTTCCTTACACTCCATAATTTTCGATTGGGGGGGGTGGGGTGCTGAGTTATACATAACTCGGGCGATTTCACACAATTTAGATAATTGAGGGTTTTTCGTGCTCCTTAAATAACTGGGGGCAGTTTTATGCACATTACCCACCTATTGGGGACGCGAGTTTATAAGAGGAGATTCCTAGTACTTGATGAGAAAGCTGAAAAGAAATTCTTTCACAAGCAAGTTATCGGTAGCTTTATAAGCGGCTGAAGAGTGAAGAGGCAAGATGAGCCTTGAGAACAAGGTGACTTATGCGGGAAGAATAGTTACGAACCTAGAATCCTAAATTATTGGTATGATTAAGATCTACTATTCTTATACTTTTAAAGTTCTTTTTTTTAAAGGGAAATTTTAATTACAACAACAATACTCCTATACCACCTTATAACTCCATTACACTTCTTATATATACTTTTAATGACAGGCAAGTGAACTACTAATAGGGTTAAAGTTGAACTAGGAAATTGTTTTATAGAAGTATAAGAAAGACATAGGGCTTAGAATTCAGTAGTCAGGATTCAGTTTATTTTTCTTGTAAGAGTTGGTTTCTCGTGGGGTGATTGAGTTGGTTTCAACATTTAGGGTGGTTCGTCTCTGCGGGGGTTGGTGTATTTCTTTTATTCCTATTCTTTCAATAAAATTCAAGAAAATGTAGTTATTCCTACACCAAAATCCTACCTGAAGTTTTTGGAGCCTAGCCCAGACTTTCCAGGATGGCATACATATCTTTTCATACATGCATTCGCCTGACCCAGACTTTCCAGGACGGGGGGTTGGTATATTTCTTTTATTCCCGTTCTTTCAATAAAATTCAAGAAAAAATGTAGTTATTCCTACACCAAAATCCTACCTGGAGTTTTTGGAGCCTGACCTAGACTTTCCAGGACGGGGTACTTATCTTTTCATACATGCATTCGCCTGTTACTCCTCTTATCTGTCTGCAGCCTGCTCAGGTTGCCACTCCCATCTCATCACTCAATGTTGGAACTGTGGAATATCGAAGGCATCTTATGCAGTAGTTAACCAAGGGATGTAGAAATGAGTTGACATCTGAATTGGCAGAAGCTGCAAATACTTTTGATGACAAACAACTGTAGGAAAGAATCTGGGTCGCTATTGCTATTATTGAGTCCTTACTTTCGATAGCTATTGCTAAACCAAAACTCTAACTTTCTCTGTCGCTATACCTCTGCTCTGTCACACAGAAATAAGGTAGGAAAAACTGGAGTAAGGAAAGGGATAGTCAAGACAAGAAAGCGCGAGCATACATTAATAGAAACATTGAGAGAAAATAAAAGCAATGAAATCACGAGATTGCAGGTCGTATTTGCTGACTGGCGAACCATCAGTCTCAGGTCATTAGTTTAGTCATTGATTACTTGTATATTATTCTTTTGATTATCTAGGAATGCTTCTAAAAGGATCTATGTTATACCTCATCATTTTAGTTTTCCATATGAATAAAACATTAGAAACACATAATAAATAAAGTATGAGAATTTGCATGCCACGGTGGTTAGTATATAATAATTCACTTCACATTGTACTTCAATTCTTTACTTTGTTAAACAGTGCGTTTCAAACCCAGGAAACTTTTGCACCACGATTTGCCAATGAAATGTGTGTGTGTGTGTGTGTGTGTTGGTTCTCCTGCTTACACTACCTAGTGAAGGGCTTTGCACTCTGTTCAATCAATGTAGTTACTACGAACCAAAGAAGTGTGTGATAACTCAACATAAAAGTTCATTTGAGTAAGATAATAGCCAAGGGGCTAGAAGTTTAGACCAGAAACCTCTATTGGATGGCATCAATAAGCAAGCAAGAAACTTCCTGACTGATGGAAGAAGGGTACACCATACCCGGAAATCCTCAAAAGACATGCAATCGCTGGTAGAATTTGTAGCATTAATAAAAACGTCAATAACTTCTTCATGTGACCTTGCCTTGGAATCAGAATTGTCCAACTCAAATAAATTATCGAGGATGGCAGTTAAAACAGCTTCAAGGTCAGGCCTGCAGACAAAGGAAACCAAACAACATAATAAACCCATAACTAAGATGGATCATGGATGTAAATAAATCAACACTAAGAACGCACACGTCACCTTGTAACTGTGCCATCATTGGAGACATCTAGTAGTTCGTAAATGAAATGATCAATGTCATCCTTTGTTCCTTTCTCATATGTCCCCTGGAGTAAGAAATAGCAGGAATAAAGACTTAAGATCATGACTCATGCTTTTAATAACTAATTAAAAGTTACCACAAAACAACCATATAATAATTTACCAATTACAAGAAGTAAAGCAAAAGGGAACACAAGTAAACTGGCCCATACTTTCCATTTTTTTGAATAAATGGAGGCATATATTAAAAAAATAGTAGCGTAAAAAACATACAAGGAAATCCAAAAAACCCACAGGTGGGCAAAGTAGCAAAACACGAATGTAAAGTAACTAGCCTGGGATCAAAGTGATCCACTGTTGCAACCGCGGACCTCCTTAAAACCCAATCATGGAAAAACCCAAAGGGAAAAACCCATGGCTGGGAAAAAGAGTGCCTGAGCATTAAGTTGCGATAATCTAAGGTAGTGAACCCGGAGGACCATCATCATCTGAAAGATCACCCCAAGACCGAGTTGAAGCAATCCGCATTGCTGTCATTAAAATTAGTTAATTGCCCTACCGACATACTCACTAGGAAATGAAGCTAGATGCAAGTTTCTCTAACTATAATGCCAGCAAGACAGTGCGATGGACACAGGATAGTCGAAGTTCTTTGAAGCATAAGCCAGTCAGGGCAATGAAGTAGCAACACACTATACAAAGGTAACTCAAGAGAACATCAATTACATTAGACCATGCATGACAACATGAAGCTGAAGTAAACTTAAAGCATGTTATGCTACTTTACTCAGACTTCCAACTGCAATCATATAATTCGAATTTCATCATCCCAGGATAATTTCTTTACATAAGCCTATGTTTATGAATTTCTAATGAAGAACTCAACCTTTGGATGCCAAGTGACGAACAATGATGACACTGAATATATTTATCTCTGGTAAACTTCTTCATTGCATTTGATGAGAATACAAGAGGCATAGAATCACAAAATCCTAACTGATATTGTAAAAATTACATTCAGGTGGTTCAGAGTGAATCAGGAAAAAGTGGGTGATATACTTGAATAAGGGCATAAATAGGCTTTTTGAGAGGAAATTCGTCTGCTCCAGAGCTAGAGATAAAAGCAGGGTTAGGACAGTGAGGAATGTTGGATGTTCAGAGGTAGCTGTTCAGATAGAAACTGGGCCGTGCACAAAAGAGGAAAGCGAGATGAAAAGGTGGATCAACATAATTAAAGCTTCTCCACTGAGCTTTGGTTCAGATTTAGTGGGAAAACTTCACCTTGGGCTCAGTTAGTTCAGATTTAGTGGGAAAACTTCACCTTGGGCTCAGTTAATTGTCAACATCATTACCCAGGTTACGTTGTCGTGAAAGGCAAGGATTCTCCAACCTGGATCAGACTGGTTAGGAATAAAGAAGTGGCTTAGAATCACATGTTTTCTAATCTTGGACATAGACAAGTATTCTCTTGGTTTGAGAATTGGCTCCCCTCTGGAACTTTACAATTAACCTACAATATGCCCCGTCTTCTTCTGCTAGCCGTAGCCTTGTCTGTGACTCGTGGAGTGAGGAGTTTTGGGGGATAATTCAAGACCAATGACTTCCTTTTTGCAATCAAATCAGGGAAGCTTCTTTCAAACACCTATAGCAGGCCATGCCAAGATGAAATATGTCTCCGGATAGCCTTTTTTTTCCTTCCTACGAGATCAGTGCTATAAACTCTCCTTTCCTTGAGCACCGTTTTCCAGGCTATTTTGGGCCAACCTTGTCCTTGGCAGTTAGAGATAAGACGTGTTTTCTTTATTTAGGGTCAAACCAAAAGTCAGACTGAGGGAGCAGCTACCTCTTCATTGGATCTTTCAAGATGAATTATAGCAGCAGCGATGAGTAGTCTTTGTAGCACAACACACAGTTGTTTTGCTCCCAAAAAATATTGTTGAAAAGAAAAGGCTATGGCACAATCAAGTTCAAATTTCTTTTTTGTTTTAAATCACTTTTAAGAGGGCTAAGGGAATCTCCTTATCATCTCATAGTTTCTGCTGTTGTAGTAAGCAAGAGAGCATTTAATATACATTTCCACTACCAAAAGTGTCAAGCTGGTTCCCTAGCTTGTTCCAAGAAGCTAGCCAAGAGACTCACATTGTCCTCACCAGATATAAGGCATGGTTCTATTCCACTGATTACATAAGTGTGGCCACATCAGCTCCATAATATAATTGCATTCTATCTGGTATATACGCAATACTAGAAATGAAATGAAATCCTGGGAGCAAGAGATGGGAGCTGAGTGTATCATTTGTGCACCATCTGGCTATATTACACGAGGCTAATCCTAGAAAAAGTTCTAAACGGGGATGATCACATTGCCCATCTGTAGCAGTTTAATCTTAAGCCAAAAGTGAAACCTCTTATTGTTCTTGTTTAACAGAAAAGAGACCCTGATGGGTAGATCGAGATTAATTACCGATCTTGCTGCCGCTGGCAGTGTATGGCACCCTGATGAAAGAATTATATTTGGTTACCAAAACTTTTCGTAAGCAGGATCAGTTACTGGGACAGAGCTCAATGCAGCTTGGAAAGGTATTTGGATGAGTTATGATGAGCGCATTACATATGTAAATATAAGAATCTAATTCTACTTCTACTCTTGCTTTAATTTAGAAAGAGCCCCCCTATGTCACTGGTTAGTCAAGAGGATTTTACACAAAATTGATAATCTAAGCTCTATTATTCCCTAAATGCATGCACATATTTAGAGAAGGAAATAGCTTCTCTGAAAGGCCTGCAAATGCCCTAAATTTTAAATACAGTAGCCACCATGAACCAGTTCCCTTCTCTATCGTCCCCAATCCCATCCCTATCTCAATCGTCCCAAACCCCAGTTACTATGATTTTCTTTGTTAGGCAATGCATAATATTATGATTTAGAACCTTGTTCATTTACAACTAAAAAACATTCATGCATTATTAATTCAAAAATGGAGATAAAAAATTTAATAAAAAAATAAATTAAAAAAAATAATAATGAGTATACCCCCCACCGTACCGGATTCGCAGCCCATACCGAATTACGACCCGGACCATTCCTCAACTTATGTGACTATGCCCTGGTGAATGCACCATCACGAGCTGGCTGCATGCCAATTCACAGCAATGTATTACTTTGTAAAATGCTTATTCGCCTACAAAACATACTGTAATTGTTGGAATGGACATACACACAGAAGAAGATTATTCTTCTTACACTAGTATCTCTTGATTCATATTCTCCATTTAATTCATCTTGTATTCTTTCCGCTTACGCCTATAAACAGAAAAATGCTACTGCTACCCACCAGCACCAGTCACCGCTACAGACTCACACCCACTCAGGCCCACCCAACCCGGCTATTTGTCCCTTAAACAGAGTAGCCCTTAACATACTTATTAGTGGAATTGAATCTGATCACAATACTGTTAAAAAAAAAAAATAATGGAATAGCAAGTATAAACAGAGTCATAGACAACAGAAGAACAGGAAGTGAATTATTTTTTCTTTTTCATTCTTTGTTAAACTTTAAAGCATTATCATGTCTTCAACTGCAAACAGACGCATGACAAAAACTTTAGTGGTTTAGAGCTAACAATTGATTCCGAATGAATGCAGCGGCCAGAGGGTACATAGTTCGTGACTGAAACTCAGTAGGTTCCTTATGCTTTCCATGACTAAGTAGTTTACCCGCACCCAAGCCAGAAAAAACATATTTGAGTACAACGGATGAGGCCGTGAGGGTCCAGGTAGGGTGGTACCATTTACAACTCGACACATAGATATGCAAGTAAATAAATTATTACCAACAGTATGTGAATTTGGAAAAAGAGGTAACATGTTTATTATAAGCAGTCCCCAGGTATGTGAGGTAACAGTTTACATGCCTGTTTTGGACAGACGGACACACACCCTTACCCTTGCATTTGTCCTGTTTCCAACACTGAAAACCCCTAAGCACTCACCAGTGGATTGCGTACTATTGTTTGTGACAAAAACTTACCCAAAACATACGATAACATAAGGGCATTGGGCTTCTACCAAAAGTTGTAAGCAATAACTATAATTTCTAACTACTTGGTTATGCATATGCATTGTTAATTAATTCTTAAACCAAAACGAAATAAAAACTTACTTTGGTAATAACAAGGTCTTCAAATGTAAGTTTGTGATCGCTCCGTTTCTGCGAAGCCAAATAGAAAAGTCTATCGCCCAAAGGTCCATCAATTCCAACATACGACTGCACAGGAGGAGAGAAATAAATACATGTAATGAATTGAATTGAAATATGTATGGCACGTAGTATAGAAGAAATGGAAATGCTCAAATGCACCTTGAAAACAGGAGCAGAGATGAATTTAGCGTCGGTGTGATCAGACTGAGCAGCGAGAGATGAGAAAAGAGATCTCAGATCCTCCAATTCGTTGGGGGTAAAAGCCCTAGAGTAGATGAATTATGGTTATGAGATGAAAAAATGAATGTATATGAATAATCATCAGCTGAA
>JAQRGC012312115.1:0-10842 GCA_028659135.1 Plantago lanceolata | reverse complement strand
AAAAAGAATTAAAAAAAATAAAAGAATTATAAAAATGGGCTGGGCTGGGCCTTTGGGCCCATAATGTCTAGGCCCATAAATTACCGGGCCCCCATTGCAATTCCTTGTGGCCGTGGGCGTGGGGTAGTATATTAGGATTAGGAAGGTACCGTCTATTTATTAGTACTTCACTCCTCCTCCGAATTATTATCTCCTCCACCTTTAATTAATTTTCTACGTAATACTCTCTACTCTCTAAACTACTATACTGTAATCCATGTCGGTCCCGGTCCTGTTTTGTCCTCCACCTTACACAACCGGCCTTAATCCAACGGCCAAACCCTATGCACCTATTCCTTTACCGTACGTACCTTGTACTCACCACGACAAAAAACAAATAGTGTGCTTCTGGCCACACCCACCACAAGGACGCGTTGCGATCAACTGTGACGCATCCTATCGACCATCGAGGCAGTCCGGAGGACTTGGAGTTGTGGTACGCAATGAGTATGGAGACGTGGTCATGTGCAAGGCTATCCGTCAACGTGAAGTACATGACCGATCCATGCACGAGAAGGTTGTGGTTGGACTAGAGATGAGGGCAATATTGGAAGGTCTGAAGTTGGCAAAAAAGCTAAGCCTACCCTATGTTCAAGTCCAGTCTGATTCTAAAACAGCGATAGACATCCTGACGGGAGAAAGGGGATGCCCTAAGATATATACGGAAGTAGTACTTGAGATTGGGAAAGAGGTTGGCTTCTTCCGGGAATTGAAGTTCGAATTCGTGTATCGTGAATCAAATAGAGCAGCCGACTTTCTCTCGAAGTGTTTGAGCAGCGATGGGGAAAAGTGTATGGATGCGTACGAGCTAGGCGAGGAGCTGAAGACCATTATCATGGAGGACGCTTGTGGTTGTGCTTCGATCCGACTTCGAAAGTAGTCTCATGTAATAGCTAGGTATTCTCAGATTTGATAATTATTTTATTGTATGTCGAAATTGTATATAGTTGTTTAATGATTTTCATGAATATAATATTGATTGTAATGTTAGAATGTTAGGGTTATTGTACATTATGTTGCGAGAAGTGATTTTTCTATGTGTATGTTTGGATATGCTTATATGTGGATCTATATAAAGTTTTTTCAAAGTATGTTTAATACGTAGATCTTGTTTGGTGTAACATTATGTTTTTTATCCTTCATTGAACCACTACCAATACTAATTTGTTTGGCGTACATCTGGATGACTGGGTTAGCCCGAGAGGGCACCAATCTGGAGTGAACACAAGGAGGTCGATCTGTTCACTACCCAGCATGCAGCTGAAACAGTAAGACGGAACCGATCCATCGAAGCCGATCTACGTCGCAAAATCTACGATGTCACCACCGGAAATTAAGTCCTTCTACGGCCCCGGCGGCGCTTACTGCCTCTTCTCCGGCAAGGATGCCAGCCGTGCTGTCGCGAATATGAGCAAGAGCGAGGAGGACGTTGTCACATCTCTCGATGGCCTCTCAGAGAAGGAGATTGGCGTGCTCGATGACTGGGAGAAGAAGTTTCAGGCCAAGTACCCCCTGTTGTTGGCACTGTTTCCGCCAATTAAGACTGTGTTTGAGACTCCGAACTCTCTTTTCGTGTTTGTTATTTGTAATTTAACTGTTTGATTGGGGGTTTCGATGATGAGTCTCTGTATTTGGTGAATGATGTAATCGAATTTATATGGAGTATGTGCTTATCAGCTTATGAGTGAAATTGAATAAATTAAAAAAAAAAAAAAAAAAAAGGAGGTCGACCTGTTGCCCATGTCCCAACCGGAGCAGTACACGTTTTGAGTTTTGACATTAAACTCAACATGACAACATGTACACAGTACACACCTTAAAAAACCACACCAAGCGAGTAGCAATAGACCAATAGTATTAACAACTAACAAGCACTTGACCAGGTAAATTTAATCTTGAATTTGAAAGAAACTCAAGAAGGGAATTACTATATTACAGTACAAGTCTACGGAAAAGAATCTTGGATGAGAAGACCAATGAAGAAAGTTTCCTTTTAAGTCTCTTGTGTAAATTTGGACAGTTCAAAATCAACATTTGGATAGATTCCATACTATATATAGTATACTAGAAAATACGTCACACGCTACGTTTTCTTATATTCCATTATTGTTGTCTCTATATGTAATGTTTAGTGATGTGATGTTTACCCATTAAACTACTCGTATGTTTTTTTAAATTGTTTACATATTCATTTTTTATGCATTTTTTTAGTTTGTAGACATTTTTTTCTTTTTTTAAAAAAAAAAAACTTTTGTCTAGCACATTTATTGTTCGACTAACAATCTCTGAAGTGAAATAAATGAAGTTGAATTGAACTTATAATTTAAATTATTAATTTCAACTAAACAAACCTACACTGGGTGAAGTTGAATTAAACCAAATAGGCTTACATATACATGAAAACTGAAAATAGAAAGGACATTTATAATTGGGTAGATGGACATGCATGTGCAACATATATGACTATGGCATGGATGTGCAACTTCCTATACAGGACACTATATATACATCCGGAGCTATGGAACTGTGTTGGGTAAATCCATCATTCTTAAATCAATTTTCTCAGAAGGATCAAAACTACAGGTAATCCATGTGTTTACTTGCCAATATCTATACAAGGTTCATAGCATATACTACATACGTGTAAACACACCAGCAAACATACTTGAGTGCAGGCTGCATGTGTGTATTACGGTATCTGATATACTAAGCATGCACTGTCACGATTTTCATTCACAAAATAAAAACTCAAGGTTCTGAAGTTAGCCGATGATTTAATTAGAAAATAAATCATTTTTCATACTTGCACAAGGGCACATAAAGTTATGCAAGTACCAGTTTTATAGTCAAACAGGATTATAAGTGGAAAACCTTGACATTCATGATGGTGGAGTTGACAACTACTGAAGCGGCAAGAACATTATCTGAAACGAAGGCACCTTGGCATTCATGATGGTGGAGTTGATAACTACTGAAGCAGCAATAAAATTCTCCGAAAAGAGGGCAAAGTGGTAATGATTTACATCTTCTAGATTATCACTGCGACAAAACTTCTTCTCTGGAGGTAGGAGATAGTAATTAGTCGTTAAGCGCATTGCTAAACAATGAAGTCCATTTGGTATTGTCTTAGCAGCTAGTTGACTAAGAAATGCGATCTGCTTTTTCAGAGTTCGGACTTGTCCATCAGCAAGTTGGAGCATGGCTCTTAGCTTTCCAGTAACTAAATTGCAGTCGTACAACTGCTCTTTAGCTTGAGTCAGCACTTGGCCCATTAATTTCATTCTTGCAGGTGCACAGTTGCATGTAATTTCTTGTAAACACCCGGATCACAAACAAAATAGACTATAATTTGGATATAACACAGATAATACTGTTATACAATTACCTGTGATGCAAATCAGTGTTGGACGTTTCTCCTAAAGAACGCCGACTTTCTTTGATCCGGGCCTGTAACTCATTAACCAGAGGATGTTTATTTTTCATGTTTCCAAGACTTACATAAACCTTTGCCATATATCAGATATATCCCGTATCAGTGTACACTTGAATCAGAATTCTCATTCAGTTTCTTTCCTCCAGATACTGTATTTCTACAGAACTGCAGAGCGAACTGATTTATAACGCTCGGTGGCTGCATTCTCAAGCTTTATAGTCACTTCTTCATCTTGCTTTACCAAATCAGCAGCAAGTTTCCCCTCTTATTTTTTCTTCCCTCAGTTGCTGCAGAGTGATTACATATATAAAATGCTAGAGCTCAGAAGACTCCAAGAATTTAAAACAGGATATGCACAGATAAATTAATGTAGCATGTAGGTAATGTTATTGACCCCTCCATTCAGGAGATCAAGAACCAAGCTTCTCGCAAAGAATAATATTACACAGTAAAAGCTCAGACAGAGAGATAGTAAATGACTTCAAGTTCTTACCCTTCTGGCTCGTCTTGCAGGGGTCTCATTAGATAATGGAATGTTCCTCTGCACGGGATTAGATATGCCATTTGATGAGTTTTACCTAAGACAAAACAGTATGTGAATATAGCAAGACCTTTTAGTACGCGCGCATTCACAAAATACTTGCCTCTTTAGAGAATAAAGGTTTAAGATGTTGAAATACAGCCTCTCTCTCTCTCTCTCTCTCTCTCTCTCTCAAGTTAAGATCGTGCATCAAGTACTCCTATCACACCACAAGCACATGCCCAAAATCTGAGCCGAAGTAAATTATCTTTGACCTACAGGATAATGTATGTACAGACTACTTGTGTAAGTTAAACATTGGTCACAAAGTTAGTTAACACTGAAAAATGAAAAGCTCTATGCCTCTATTTATGGCCAACACTTGTGAAGAAAGCTCCACAGCAACATAAACTGGACCAAAATAACATATTTTACAAATTAGAAAGATAACAACAGCATAAAAGGACCAAAATAACATGTTTTACAAGTTACAAAAAATACACAATAAAAGATGTACATGTTTTCTCGATGCAACTGGTTCTCTAATGCTTTTGTCCCTGGAATTTAGAGATATAAATATAAACACAAAGTATAGAAGGAACATTTTCAAAAAAAGAGACACCAAGACCATATAATTCCTGTAAGCAACAAAAGACTTATTCAGAAGACAAATACTGGAATATTTAAACATGGCTGCAGAACTAAACCAGAAGATAATAAAACTTCTGATTACATTAGCGCTTCTAGACCTGTTAAGAAATAGTACATGATTAATACATGGATTATTGAATACTCGTACCTTCCTATGAGTGCAAACACAATACAAGCTACCTCCCTAAATCAGAAACGGTCATATGCACTTCATTTAGATTTTAGACTCCACGTGAAAATGTATCTGGGCCCTTAAGGAAAGATCAACGCCACCAGATTTGGAATGATTTGCAAAGGTTAGGGCATTCAGTACCATTCTTGGAGAAACACCTGAACCAATCCATGAACATTTCATACTACTCTCGTAAGGGAAGAGTGAGCATAGACTGACCCACGACCATTTCCAATGCCTTCATGTCAAGCCCTTTTCTGCACCGATTTAACCATCCAAAGTCCAATAGCATTGGTCTAAACCACGTCTGAAGAATGATTAAATTATTCACACACACAACTTACTCATGCAGCACACAACTATGAAGCTCACAATAGCCTAGTGTAGTAACTCACAGTTGTTACTTGAGAGCATTTCTACCACATAGTCTGCAAATACTTGGAGCTGAAAGCAGAGAAGTATTAATGGTAAGTAAACAATTGACCACATCCACATATAAATAAAGAAAAGACAAGGAAAAAATCTAAAATAAAAAACCGAGATTAACATACTTTTTCTTTAGTTTCATCTGATAATATGTTAACCACATGACCTTCAACTGAAACAACCATGCCAGTGGTACGTTCCAAAGAACCAGATACAACTTTGACGTGGTTTCCACAAAGTACTTACAGACCTCCGTGTGACTGATCATAAGGTTACTCTGGAAATCAAAAGGTGGCATAAAATGAGATTAAAAAATGTATGTTCAAGCATATCTATAACAGTCGCAGAAGCCAGAAGCATCCGTGGTCATCACACCTACATGCCACACCTAGTTGTACATTCCATAAACAATTAAAAGAAAATTCAACACAACATCATTTCAAATGAATATACATCTGACCACAACAGCAGGACAAAGGTTTATCAACTTGTTTCCAAAAACAATTTCGACCGAAACAATAAAAAGTTACACTGCATGCACCAATTCTCTAACGATAACAGAACAATTTGTAAGCCAAACATCAAATTGGCCTAAACACGCTTCAATTTCCGCAGATAGATACATATACTTACAATTGGTGGAAGACGAAGAAGCACAGATAGAGATTTTGGTACAACTCTTTCAAAAGCGTCGGACTGTGGCTTCTGTGACGGAGTTGTATGGCGGCAGAAAGACGAAGAGATTTTCGAGATGAAGAGACCTCGGTTCCTGCGAGGTGAAACGGCGGCAATTGAGTCAAAACTTTAAGCGTGTCGTTGTTGTTGGATGGTGATTTGGGGATTGGGAAGCAGAGACGGTGGCTAGACTCTGGAGACGCCGAAAGTCGAAAATTGTCGTGGAGATCGGAGTTGAGGATGGAAAATAACAGAGGTGAGGGGGTCGTGTATAACGCTATTCTACACGCGCCTACTTTTGGTTTATTATATTAAAAAAAAAAAAAAATCTATATTCCAGGAACTCGAATTTGCGACAAAAGGAAATTTTGGAATAGAAATTCAACAAGCTATGACTGAAAGCTAATACTAAGTAATAACCATAGATTACAAATTTTGTTTAAGACAGTAGGATAACGAGGGTGGAGATCACAACTCACGAGAGATGTGCTTCCATTCTAATCATTACGAATTTACGATGCAAGTTACACAAACTTGATGGAGTAAAGCTTAGTGTATCAGTTTCAAGAGGTCAGCAACATGATATCGAGAAATCACAATGGGGCAGAGGGAGTTTTCTGCATAAACCTGACTGGGTTCGAACATTAAGCTAAAGACCTGATGTTCATGTGATCGATCTCTTTGCAACTTTTGTAGGTCCAGATGGATTTTCAAGCTTCGTTTAGCTTTTCTGATAATCTTCAGGTTTTTGCCTACCCCTAAATCCTTTGATGTTGTCCGTGCATGAGTTCTTGAACTTTGGTTTCTTGATTTTTTGTGGTTTTTAATTTTGCAATGCAGATGTTTGTGGAAATGCCCCGGTGAAGATTTATGCTTTTCTTTGTAGTAGTTTGTTTGAGTTTTGCGTATGTAGTTGTTTCTTTAGGTTGTGGACTATAAGTATGTCTTTTGAGGCAAAGACTATCCAGAGAATGGAGGTCTTGGTGCTATCGACTGTTGGGCGGACAATGAACCCGGTTATGCCGATCAGATTCTTTGACCACATTGTGAGGAGGTTTGAGCAGATGAGTAGCCCACATTGTGAGGAGGTTTGAGGAGGTGTGAGAGTGCAATTATGCCTATTGTCACTCGTATGTGGATCATTGAATGGTTTAGTGTGTAATGTGATTGTTCATTGTGCTATAATGTAGATCAAGATGTTTGTGTTGTATTTTCAATGGTTTTTAGTGCATTTTTTGTGTTAATTTTGTGTAGATTGTAGGATTTTGCATTATCTTCCTTCTGTTATTGTTGCTGCTATAACGGTGTATGTTATTGAATAAATCAAGCCTTGCGACACGGTAGAATTTCGGAATCGACTAGTGGACTTGTAAGATCACCAAGGTCAGTTGTTGTTATGTATTGTCTTGATTGAATTAGTCTGGTCATACTTATAATGCATCATAGCTTAGGAATTTTAGTATACCTTTATATATGCAATTGTTGATGATGTTTATATCTGGTTATGAATTTAACATGAAGATATGGATGGCTGCCGCAAGATGACCGTGGAGGCGATGGAGGATCGCTGCCGAAACCTTTGCCATAAGAGGAGATACGATACCATACAGTACCAGGTAGCCCCAGTGGTTCGATTGATGCCAATTTCAGCTCCGATAACCGTAATGATTTGTGGACTAGCGCATCCGTTGCTTCTTCAGTTTCATCATCTCCGAAGCCGCTGTTTAATACAAGCAAAGCTCTTTGACCTTTCAGTTTTGTTGTTCATCTGAGATTAGCAGTCGTACTCCATAATCAACTTTTCCTGCTATGTTTGATTCTATATTGATTATTGAGGTCTATCAGACGCTTTCTTCATCTGTACCCTTCTCCTTACGAAAGAAAAGTTATATTATTCTCCATCAATTTCAATCCTCTGTGATCAACGTTCTACTGCAGGGCAGGGGTTAAGATCTTTTCATGACAAATGGGAGAGTGTTGCAGGGCGATCAGACGTAAACGATTGGAGGAAAAAGGATGAGAAGGCGAGGGGACTCATGCAATCGTTACAAGATCAACTGGATCATAGCTTCGTTAACACTACACCGATTGACAGTAGGGCGGATCACAAGATGCCAAGCGTGTATGTACAACAAGTATCTAGTCAGTTGGGTACTAAATCTTTTAAAGTGGAACAGGCAAGGTTGAAAAGAAAGCTGAACAAGTTAGTGTGACAAGAAGTGATGGAATTACTACATCAAATAGGATCAATGATAAACATCCCGATTGTCATCAAACACACAAGCTAATGGCTGGCCAGTGCACTGAGAATCCATCTTCAGCCTATGACATGATTCCCGCAGCACAACTCTGAAAAATGGTGTCGAAATCGACATCATTGAAACCCAAAATGGAAACAACATTAAAGTTTGAACATGAATTCAACACGTGAATACAACTGATACAACATTGACACACCTTCACAGGGAACTTGCGGGCAACACAGGGACAGCGAGTAAGAAAGCAATAGGGAATGAGATTCTGGGAAGCAAACTAGATGAGGTTCCAATACTTAACTCATTGGTTGGGAATGACAACAAACTGAAAAAAAACCCATAATTCTTAAATCATAGCCGGGCAGGAACAGAAATCTCAAGCAGTCGAGTACTATTTGTGGCAAGCGCACAGAACCAATACCGATGATCCAATGGAAGTTCAGGAGCACCCATGCAAGCGACATGAATCAAAAGTGAGCTTTAATGGAAGCGGTCATAACCCAATTTTGGCGGATGCTGCCTCATGAATTGCCTATCGTGGAACTGTCAGGGGTTACGACACCCCCGGAAAATTCCGTGCTTTGAGCGAGTTGCTCAATGAGAAAATGCCCGGGTTAATCTTTCTCTACGAAACAAAGATGGATACCGGTAAGAGTCTTTACAAGGATCAAAATTACATAGGAAATCATCCACCAAATTCAGAGCTAACTAAACACAACCAGAGTCACAAGAATGAAAACATGAAGAAAACTTTCAAGGTTTGAGTACATACAAAAAATGAAAAAGAAAACATCGATTCTATTTATCAAAATTAATTACCATGACTAACCTAGACCTAGTCGTTTAGGAATAATATCTAGACTTACCATATAAATACCCTATCCTAATCGATTAAGGAGGGTTTACTATATATAATTACTATCAACTCCCTTCTATAAGCCGGTTAACTTTATTAACTTTATTCGGCAGCTATAAATACTACGTCGCTAATTTCTCCTTGGCTATAATCAACTTAGCTTACCAATAGCCCTGGCAATAACCTTCCACGCAGTCCCTTCTCCGTTTCCCTACGATCCCTCGACTCCTACACCCCTAAATCCGTGTCCTTCTCAAGTCTGTGGTATCCAACGCTCGTATCGCGACAATAACGTTCTTTTTTTCTAGCCACACCCGCCCGAAGGTTATGTAGCGGTCAACTGTGACGCCGCTTACCAACCGTCGTGCAAACCTGGAGGGTTTGGAGTTGTGATACGGAATCAATGTGGAGATGTGATAATGTGCAAAGCTAGCCGTGATCGATGTTTACACAAGTACGATAAAGCCATGCACGAAATCGTCATTCTTCGCCTGGAGATGTGGGTCATATTGGAGGGGCTACTACTAGCAAAGAAGCTGCAATTACCGTTTGTCCAAGTTCAATCGGACTCCAAGAACGCGATATCTATGATACTCGAAGAAATACCGTGCCCACAAAAATGCCTGGACGTATTGGATGATATTGGGAAAGAGGTTGTTTTTTCGGGGATGTAGCTTTCTACTTCGTTTACCGAGAGTCGAATCGAGTTGCGGACTATCTTTCAAAGTGTTTAACGTACAATGGTGAGAAGTCTCTGCCCGATGGTTATGTAGCCATACCAACCATCCTGAGAACGAGAAGTACATGATAGAAAGATGGTGGTTCTCCGATGGCAATATTGAATGGGCTATGTTTGGCGAAACAATTGAAATTTCCGTACGTTCAAATTCAGTGGGACTCCAAAAATGCAATTTCTATAATGGTTGGTGAAACTAGATGTTTTAAAAAGTGCCTTGGCGTTATATTCGAGATTAAGGATGAGATTTATTTCTTCGGAATATAATTTTTCAAATTTGTTTATCTGGGGTCGAACAAGGTTGCGGACTTCCTTTTGAAATATCTAAGCCACGATGGTGAGAAGTGCATGGACTCGTATGAGTTGGCGGATGAACTAAAAATCATCGTGGCAGAGGATGCCCATGGTTGCTTAGCCAAGAGAGTTCAAAATGTCATTGAGAAGATGAATGTCACCATGGATATAAGATGTACTCGAGTATTATACTTTGTACGTAATGAAAGACTTGGATCACATAGATTACATGGCGTTGGTTATGGAATGAAAGACGAGAGGAGTGGGAGACGTGGACGGAGGGCTCCAACGAGCGATAAAGTTGCAATTTTTAGCGTCATATGGATTTGGTATTTATGTTCTTAAGTGAAAGAGAGTATTATACGCTGGTAAATACTGAAAAGAAAAGTTATCACTACATCATATCTATATATTCTTGGTGTACTCAACTTCATGCAAATAGATTTGAAGTATGATATTTATACTAATTAATATCCCTAAATCTGTATGTAACATGTATATATACACAACAAATCACAATCATCCATTTATTTACTAAAAAATATTTAGATGAGTAAAGATTTATATAGAATACTATAAACTATTTTGCAATGCCCCAAATATTCACTTTCGTGTATTAATAGTACTCCACCTTCTCGCAAGGAACATAGAGAATACATTAAATTAGTTCAATTTAGTTTGAATTTGTTATGTATTATTATTATTGAGTGGGATTATTGAGTGGAAATAATTAGGTATTTTTGTTAATGGTGAATGCCCACATTTATGAGTGGGAATAGTAATTT
>JAQRGC012312033.1:0-11334 GCA_028659135.1 Plantago lanceolata | reverse complement strand
ATTATTTCAAACTTTCAGGTGCCTATCTACACGAGCTTTGTCAAGTACCTTCGGACGTGACGAGCTGGATATAGAAAGACGTGAGAAGAATTATATCGGATTAGACTAGAAAACTACTTTTACCCTCATCATTTTTGGCGCCGTCCGTGGGAAACTTTGCAAAAAGCCAACCACTTCCCTACTTCACTACCCGTCCGATGGCCCCTCGATGACCAACCGAGGCGAGCTCCGCTCGGACTCCTCCAGTCACCCGGGCCAGAGGAAGACCACCCACACGGGCAGGCAGAGGAAGAGACAGGGGGAACCATAGAAATTTAAATGGTGAGCGGTCAGCCTCTCACGACGGACAGTCCGCCACTGACTCGTTAGTATATATGAACTTAAGACTCAATGAGGAAATGGTAGGAACAGAAGCTCCCGGACACATGGAGATTGACCTAACACAACAGCAAGCTCAAGGGGCCAATCCGGCAGGCAATCAACAAATGGTCCTTCACAACGGACATGTTGCTCAGCCCCTACCGGTTCAGCAGTTCGTTTATCCTAACGGACAAGTGATGAACCCAATAGCAACTTTGGGTGTTCCGGACCAATACTTTGCGGCTTGTTACAACTTCTTTCACCAGAACGGAGCACTAAGAACACCAGTGGGTAATCAGATACAACCTACGCACATTGCTCAAACAGCCCAAGGTTCGCAGTTCCAGGGTCCGGCACAGCAAGCTCAAGCCCAGCCGGTTAACAATGTCCGGGTCACAAGTGTTTACACCTCCCAGAATAGGAATCCTCAGCAGGCTTCGGCCACACAAGTTGTTAACATCCGGGGAACTGAGAGGGAAGCCAGCCCAGCTCGATCAGTTACACACTCCAGGAGAACAATGTAAGAGAGGATTGGAAATCCGCCAGTCCAACCGGACTTGAGGAATATCATTAATCGAAGATTGAGCAACCGTGGTACTCCAGCCGGAAATGCACGAGATCCTATACACGTTCGCTCTAGGGAACGGACCGCTGAGAATCAGCCTCCTCCCCAAGTGAACCAAGGAAGTGCCATTGCGGACGGATTTGAGGCGAGACAGTTAGCCCTTGAAGCAACCATTGCTCAGATGAAAGCCACTTTGGAAGCAAGAACCGCACTAACCGGACGTCACAACAATCCATTGTCCGAAGAGATGAGAAATGAAAAAATTGTACATGGACTCACAATCCCAGTCCTAGAACAGTACAATCCGAAGAATGACCCTCGTTCCCATCTCACACACTATGAGACCCGGATGGAAGGTCATGGACACAATGAGAATATGCTCGCCAAAATCTTTCCTTCCACACTCAAGCCGGAAGCCCTAACTTGGTGGTTCTCTCTAGAGGAAGGTTCCATCAAGTCATACTCTCAGCTTGTGGAAGTTTTTCTCAAAAGGTTCGAGCGTTCAGTCAAAAGAAAGGGTTCGGTTAGCTATCTTGGCTCTATCGTTCAGCAGAAGAATGAAGATGTCCGGTATTTCCTAATATGATTCTCCTCTGCTGTCGACGAGGTAGAAAAACACTCAGTAGCGGTACGAGTGTCCCAGCTTTATGCTAACACTACGAACCGGCGCCTGAGGTTCCTCTTGTCCGAAGAGAAGATCACATCCGAACAAAGGCTAGAGGAAATTTGTGACAAGATTGTTTACGCGGAATATTTCCAGAGAAACCTTCCTATCCGAAAGCCAGATGATAAAGGCAAAGGAAAATATAAGGCTCCGGAAGACCAAGCGGAGCCAATGGATACCGATCCGATCGATAAGCCGGACCAAGAAGAAGGTCACAAAAAGCCTTATGAAAAAAAGAAGAAGAACAAGTTCCAAGTTCGAGATAGGCCAGACAAAGAGGATGGACATCCTTTCCCAGACAGATACAGTGAGTATAATCCACTCACCCATCCAAGATCGGAGATCCTAGCCTACCTCTCGACCAGAGGATATGACATTCGTTGGCCGAGTCCGATGCCCAACACAAAGAAGGCCAGGGCATCCAATGAGTATTGTGAGTTCCATAAGGGGAGAGGCCATACCACTGAGAAGTGCTCTTTCCTTAAGAACAAGGTAGAACACTACGCCCGGAACAAGCTCTTGGATGGGTTTGCGGTCAATGTATGCGACGCGTCCAGGCATGAACGGACCGAGCAGGCCAGAAATGAGAGAATTAATGATCACGTTCAAGTACCTCCTCCACCGGCACATCAGGGCGGATATCATGACAATATGGCTCAAGGAGGAGTGATTCATTACATAGCAGGTGGTCCGGCAGGAGGTGATAGCAGGAATGCTCGGGAACGGACTGCTAGGGACTTGCAAGTATTCAATGTTGCTTATGGCTCGGAGATCCCACCAGGAACCAACGTTATAACCATTGATGAAAGTGAAGTCCCTAGGAAAACAGTAGGAGGATGAGATACCATGCCTCCGGACGTCCCACTCGTCATCTCATTGACGGTAAGTGGCTTCCCTGTCAACCGTGTCATGATCGATGGAGGAAGTTCCGCCAACATCATCTCGTCGGACACATTGTGCCGGATGAGGATACCCAACTCATCCATACAAAGTGTTGTTAGCAATCTCACTGGGTTCGGAGGAAATGAGAAAAAACCCCTAGGATGCATCGTCCTACCTGTCTCGATGGGCAAAAGCTCCGGTCAGAGCTACTCACAACATTTGCTTCTTAGTTGTGGACACTCCGTTCGACTATAACATACTGTTCGGAAGGCCAGGGATCCGACAATTCAGAGCCATTCCATCCACCTTCCACAACCGGATAAAGTTTCAGACTATACACGGAGTTGGACAGGAAATTGGAAACATTGTCGAGGCATGGAAATGCTACACTATGTCTACAAAAAGGATGTCCGCTCCAACCTTGCCCTTAGAAAGCAACCGGGACGGACCAAAAGTGCTTCCTCATGGCGGAGTATTCATGATCCCGAACTCAGCTCACAAGCCCCCTCCTTCCGAAGTGCCCAGATCGCTTGGAACGGACAAAATAATGGAATTGGAAGATTTCAAGGTGATTCCACCAATCACAACAGCCCTGTCTCAAAAAAAGAAGTTTGGCTTGGAAAGCAAACATGAACCGAAGGAAGCGATCAAAGAAATTCAGATTGATCCGACCGACCCCGAAAAGAAGATCCGAATTGGCACAGAAATGAAGTCTGAAGTAGAGATCAACTTGATTGCTTGCCTTGAAGCAAATGCAGATGTCTTCACCTGGAAGACGGACGATCTCACTGGAATAGATTTGAGAGTGGTCGTCCACCGGCTCAACATGGATCCGAAGATCACTCATATTCACCCAAAGAAGAAGGACTTCGGAGCAGTAGAAGATGCTATCATTAAGGCGGAAGTTGACAGACTCCTCAAGGTCAGAAATATTCGTGAGGTCCATTATTCGAACTGGATCTATAATGTTGTCTTAGTCCAGAAGCCGGGAGGCAAGTGGAGGATGTGCAATGATTTTACTAGGCTGAACAAATACTATCCGAAGGATCCATATCCATTGCCAAGGATCGATCAACTAGTGGACTCCACTGCGAGATGCGCCCTACTTAGCTTCATGGACGCTTATCAAGGATTTTACCAAATCCGGATGGCCAAAGAAGACGTCGAGCGAACAACATTCTTTGCTGCTGGAGCAGTTTATTGCTTTGTTGTCATGCCTTTCGGATTGAAGAACGCCGGAGCTACTTATCAAAGGTTGGTTAGCAAGATGTTCGCCGAGGAGATTGGAAAAACAATGGAAGTTTATGTGGATGATATGCTTGTCAAAACAAAAATGGAAGAGGAGCACATTGCTCACCTCAACAAGTGCTTTTCTATACTCTGGAAATATGGAATGAAGCTCAACCCGGCAAAGTGCGCTTTTGGAGTAAAGGGAGGAAAATTCCTTGGATACATGGTGACCGAAAGAGGAATCGAAGCTAATCCCGATAAGATCAAAGCCATTCCAGATCTTCCACATCCGAATCATATCACTCAGTCGATTCATCTCTAGATCCGCTGAGAAGAATCTCCCTTTCTTTAAAGTGCCCCGGAAGAACATTCAGTTCGAATGGACAGAAGAATGCAGACAAGCCTTTGATAATCTGAAGAAATACCTTACAAGTCCGCCACTTCTGTCGAAACCATTAGAGTTCGAGCCACTCTATCTCTACTTGGCTTAGTCAGATGATGCAATCAGCTCAGTCTTGGTCCGCATCCAGGACAGTGAACACAAGCCCATCTACTATCTAAGTAAGGCACTGTCCGGAGCAGAGACAAGATATTTGGAAATTGAAAAGTTCGCCGATGCCCTAGTGCATACCGCAAGAAAATTGAAACCTTATTTCAAGTCACATCGAATCATTGTCTTAACCTGTGAACCATTGAAACAAGTATTGGGTAAACCAGAGTAGTCCGGACGCTTGGCCAAGTGGGCTATAGAGCTCAGCGAGCACGAGATTGAATACCAAGCTCTGACTGCTAAGAAATCCAAGTGATTGAAGATTTCCTAGCAAGATATTCGGATAGGAAGGACAGTGAGAAACCTCCTCACGATCACAATCAAGATCTGGATATCTTGACACTTACTGCGGGTTTACAAGATGTGCACATGATTGAGGAGGACCACGCCATCCATGAAGTATCTGAACCGAACAAGTCCACAAACAAGTTTGGACTCACAGACAAAGACTCAGCAGAAGATGAGGAATCTGAGGAACCTCAGCCCAAAAGACCAAGATCCAGCAGAATAGCGAAACCCAAGGCTTTGGTAGATCATGGAGACATTTGGACACTCACAGTCGATGGATCATCCACTGGAAGATCCGGAGGGATTGGAGTCTTCCTTAAGAGTCCATCTGGAGAAGAACTCGAGTATGCTATCACTCTGGATTTCAAAGTCACCAACAACGAGGCGGAATATGAAGCATTACTTGTCGGACTCCGCATGGCAAAGTCACTTGATGTCAAGAAACTTCAAGCATTCACATATTCGCAACTAGTGGAATCTCATCTCTCCGGAGCATTCCAAGCCAAGAATGAGTCTATGACCAAGTATTTGGCCATGTTCAAGAAAGAAATCAAGAATTTTGAGAAATTCAGTCTCACCAAATTTGCAAGATATAATAATGACCGGGCGGACACATTGGCTCATTATGCATCCGCCTCAGGAGCTATTGATACGCGGAACGTCATCCTGATGAATCTTGGAGTTCCTTCCATCACTGTTGAAACTCTGGAAATCCTGGCCATCACCTTCGAACCAGGATGGAGGAATGTCATAGCAAAATACCTTAGTGAAGGGATCCTACCGGACGACAACGACGAGGCCCGAAGGGTCCAGCAAAGGTCTCTAAGATATTTCCTCTGAGGAAATGACCTCTACAGGAGGTCCTACAGAGGCATTGAGCAGTGTTGTCTGGATCCACAAGAAGCTCGAACAGTTTTGGAGGAATTGCATGACAGAGAGTGTGGCAACCACTCCGGAGCAAGAGCATTGGCCATGAAGGTCATGAGATTAGGGTATTATTGGTCAACTGTTGATAAGGACTGTGCATGGTATGTCCGACGCTGCTTGAACTGTCAGAAGTACGCAAAAGCTACACATCAGCCTACAGTTCCGATGCGTCCTTCGAACATCACTTGTCCTTTTGACAAATGGGGCATTGATATCGTCAGACCCCTGCCAAGAGGAAATAATCAGAAGAAGTTCCTTATTGTAGCTGTAGAGTATTTCACCAAGTGGGTCGAGGCGGAAGCAGTGTCCAAGATCGATCAAACCACTGTCCGAAAGTTCATTTGGAGAAACATTGTCTGTAGGTTCGGTGTACCAAGAATCCTAGTGCCCGACAATGGCTCACAATTCTCCAGAAAAAAGATGAAGACTTGGTGTAAAAGTCTCAAGATCGAGCAGAGGTTCACGTTTGTCGGATATCCCCAGGCAAACGGACAAACAGAGGTCACCAACCGGACCATCATCAAACAGATCGAGAACAGGCTCTCAGAAGCCTCAGGCGGATTGGTGGATGACTTAGATGGTGTCCTGTGGGCCTACCGGACTACTTCCATAACCGCCACCCAAGAGACTCCGTTCAGCCTTGTGTATGGGTCGGAGGTAGTGATTCCAGCTGAAACAGCAATTGAGACGCTTCGGATCCAAGGGTACCAACCTGCGGATAACCATGAAGCTAGGATATATGATTTGGACTCATTGCAGACCAAGAGAAGCACTGCCTTGGCCAACATCCATAGGTACCAAGCCATTTCCGCCAGAGCATACAACAAGAACGTCCGCACCAACGAGATACAAGTTGGAGACTTAGTCTGGAGAAGAGCGGACATCCTTGGCCACCCGGGCAAGCTGGAAGGAAAATGGGAAGGTCCGTACAAATTCATGGGAGTCCATGTCAATGGAAGTTATGATCTTGAGGAAGAAGATGGTACCACTGTCCGTCGCACATGGAACGGACAGAACCTCCAAAGGTACCATGTTTGAAGGAGTTCTACTCGTGCACCATGTCTAGCTTTTTGAAAAAAGATTTTTGAAGAGGTTAGTTTCCAAACAAGACACCTTTGCAGTCCCATTCGATGGCCACTAGCATGTTTATCCGATAAAAGTTGTTTTGATTTCGCTTTTTTGTTTTAAATTCCGGACATCTACCAATCTGTAAGTTCGCCGGCTGATGGACACTTCAGATGATAGATCCGTAGAATTTGGCACTTTTGCCCCGTAGTTGTAATAATTGATTTCCCTTTGAATCAATACAACTATTTTCTTACTTATGATTGCGTCCGATCCTGCCTCCATTAAAATTATTAGTTGAAATTTTTTTGGGAGAAGGACGATTACATCATCACTCAAATGAGAACCGACCACCTTGGGTCCGATTCAACTCACACTAGCGATCGAAACACTCATCTATGAGGATCACTTGTTCTGGCACAAACAATTAAGATAAAAATCTCTTACAAAAGTTAATTTGTGACAACGTGTCCGAATTAACTAAGTCGGAATTTTTACTTCTTAAATCATAGATGTCCGATCTGAATCCTTATTCAAACCTTTTTTGACTTGGAAACAAAAGGAGTGTTACATAACACATGACATGTATGTCCGATTCTAACACATATGAATTTTCATATATGATTATATGGAATTCAAGCATGTAACGGATCAATAAAACATACATGTCCGATTGAAACAGTTATGGAAATATTCATAAGTAAAATCATATTGTACGAAAACATTATCCGAATAAACTAAAAAGGAAACTTGTCCGAATGATTAACAAAAACGGAAAGCAGTAAAAAAGTGTTCCAAAAGATAGCTACATATGTCATCGGGGCATACCCCGGACTTCATTCAACCTGAGTTGTGTAAGGAGGCAGAGATGATTCACCGGCAGCACTTTCGGAGGCTTGGTCCTTCTTCCTCTGTTCCGTTCGAGCCTTATCATACGCCAAGGCCTTCTCCCGGATCTGAACATAAAAGTCCTTAACATCTTCCATGTCGTCCACCGGACCTGGGAGGGCGAACCACTTCTTGTGGAAATCAACAAAAGAGTCGAACGGAGTGAAGCATATTTTATTCAGAACATCAAGTACCCAAGGAGGAAGAAACAGACCATTGTGAGTCGCCTTGTCCGCAAGAGTCTCATCAACGAGTTGGACAAACTCGTCGGACAGGAATAGGTCGTCCGCCACATCAGGGACCGGAATTGAGTTGCCTTCAACATCTTTGAACGAGCTCAAACCCAAATTCTCCAGGTTAACTCCTTCCGGAATACACCCCTACTTCTTGCATTGGCCAATGGCGGACGCAAATCCGGCAGCCCAGGCATCATCCATCTCTTTATGCTGTCCAACGAAGAAGGCAGTCGACTCCTTGTAAGCCATGGCGGACTCCATCCGTACATTCTGAAGTTTGTTCATCAAGAATTCCCGCACCATCAAGACGGTCTCCAGCACCGACTCGCTAAGTCCCTTATAACAAGTCCTTTCGGACCTTATGCAATGCATGTCGGACTTGCTCTTCTCAACCCCCGATTCGAGGCCCTGCACCTTAGCCTCCGCTTCCTTCCAGAGGTCTTCATAACCCTTAGAGGTTGTCTTCAGTTCAGACAACTCCTTCTGGAGCCTCTTCACTTCCTCCTGGTCCTCCGCCTCCTCATCATCGAGCTCTTCCAAGGCTCGGGTCACTATAAAAAAATTAAAGAAGAAAGAGAAGGCGTTAGATCGGACAATACAGACATAGGGAATATCTGACACAAACACTTAGAAGAAATTGAAAAGGAGAAACTATACCTGCTCGGACAAGTGCACCAGTCTCTTAGTCCGCTCTGACTTCTTGGCCTTCTTCATCTTCTCGACCGCGGCATCCCTAGCCTACATCTTCTTGAGATGGACTCGCCGGGTCGGAGAGTCCACATCCGCAGTCGCCTTCCTCTTCCGACTGGCTCCTACTTGATTCTCAGGCGTAGGGTCCACCTTGATCGTCTCATCGACGTCCTCCTCATCTTCATCTGTCAGGTTCAACAGAGAATCATCATTTCCAATGACGTCCGCATCATCCTTGCCGGACTTGCTAGACTTCCTCGATCTCTTGGATCGGTGTTTGGAAGACTTGCCGGATTTCTTCCCTTTTGGGTCCGCCAAACCCTTGTTGGGGACCGGCAGCTCAAGCAGCGGCTCGCCGTCCTTCTCCCTCTGGGCCTGAATGTCCTTGAACCGAGCTATATTTTTTGGGGTCGTCCATAGGGTTGTTCGTCTGAACATTTATCTCCTTCTCCCAGACACCCGAAGCAAGTTGAGCGGCTTGCTTGTCAGACACAGATCGTTTGCCAGATAGCCAGGAAGACATCCCGTAGTCGAACCAATAATCTGCGAAGAAAAGAGTACAAGTGTCAGTACCGGACATGTGAAATCAAAAGACGAGAAGAAAATACAAAAATAACAAGTGTTACACTACACTAGTTATACTCCCTAAACCTACCAAAGTCCTTATTTTGACCAAAATAACACTCCGGACCCAAACCGGCCAAGAAGGGTAAAGGTTGAAAAATCAACATGGTGAAGAAGTATTTTTGTGGCTTCGGGTCCTTATCCACGTGCATATCGGACATCCATATCGGAATGTCGTCCTTGTCCGGAGTATACTTAGGGATCTTCCTCCGGATGAATCTCTTAAGAACATCAATGGTCCTCCTGTTCTCTTCTTTCTCTCCTTCTCGGAGTGCGTACCGGACGTAGAAGAACCGGTTCCACCACCGGATTCCTAAAGTAGATGGACAGTCCATTAGGTAGGCATACTTGGGTCGAGCGTTAAAAGTGTAGAACTATTTATTTTGTGGGCTCGTGCTCACAAGGTGTAGCAGCCGGAAATTCCTCAAGTTACACTCGATTCCCTCCCTCTTGCAAAGGACACTGAAACACATCAAGTATCCTAGCGAGTTCGGCATCACTTGCATCGGACTTAACCCCAACCCGTGCAGAATATCAGTCAAGGTTGTGGCTATCGGATGCCTCCCTCCCGGGTGCATGTCATCTTCTCGGACCACAATGTAACCTTCCGGAGCATTGTACATTGACTATTTTTCAGTCGGAAGCAGCATCTCAATGTCTGCTGGAGTCTCCCACCTCCGTCGGATCTCCGTTAGGTCTTCCTCATCCAATTCACAGATTGTAGTCGGATTGAAGTCGTCTCTGTTCGTCTCCCCGTTCGGATCTGGACAGTGTACGGCGGACGTGGCCCTGGGACTTTTTCTTTCACTAGCGTGCTTGCCAGTTCCGCGAGGAGCCCTCCTCTTAACGGCCCTCATGCTACTCTCCGGCACATCGACCGGCTTGCTGCTCGTACCAACATCCTCTTCCGGAAGCACCTCTTCCTCAGTCAAGAGTCGTCTCTTCACTGATCTATTCTCTACTCTCTCCTCCACACCGGACTCGAGGATTGACACGTCGGAAATAGGCACCGTGCTATCATCAGCCCCTTCCTCCAATTTTATGGGGATCCGTTCGACTGTTGGGTGTCCGAACTCAGCTGTAATATTCCTGGTGGTCTTTTCAGTGCCACGCCTAACTGTGGGATGTCGAACTCTCTCTTTCACCTTTACTGAGCCATCTGACTCTTCAGAATCTTCAGTCTCTCCGTCGGTCTCAGATCCGGATTCTCCGGATTCAGATCCAGAATCGGCCGCCTCATCCTGTGATCCATTAGATCCATTGTCCGATTCGGTGTCCTGCTCCGAGTCATCTACGAGAACGACTGTTTTCCTCTTCTCGAGGGGTGCTTGATTGATTGTCTCGTCGACGTTAATCTCGGACATCCTACGATAAGAAGTGTACGAGTTAGAAGGAGGTGCATGCTCGAGATCCATTTAGGTGTTTTCTTAAAAGAACCCTATATCTATGTTCAGAAGAAAGCAAGATCTTAGAAAGAATAGAAGAAGACATGGGCGACAAGAGCTATCTAAAGGTCCGAAGCATACACTTGTAAAAATTTCTCAAAAGAAAAAAGTAAGGGTCCGATGCACTTACTTGGAAAATAAGAGGAAGTGCTTGAGGTAGATCCGGCGCACTTGTATCTCTGAATCGGAACTTGCTTGCTGACTCCGGACACTCAAGCTCTCAATATTTCTCTCTCTAGAATCAGTTTGCGAAAAATGTGAAATGAAGCCGATCAGCCCTATTTATAGGGGGGTATCCTCGGAATACAAAACGTCGCCACTTCATCTAATAACTTCCGGACGACACATGTCACCCATCAACGGTCAAGATACACTGTTCACCGGAAAATACAACTATGCCCCTACGCGAACCGGATTTTCCCGATAAAAATCGGAATCCCGCTTGCAAACCTATCCGTGTGTCGACCGGATAGAGATTTAAACATTGTTCATCCATCACATCAAACAGCTGGCTTCAACCCAACGCTCCTCCAGAAGAAACTAAGCTTGCTATGCCGGACATGTCCCTCACAGACACATTCCGATAAAACAACAACCACTTGTCTCTACACAATCGGACACATTGCATGCCGGACCTAGGCCACTTCTATCAATCTTCTTCCTTTTAACTCCTATTATACGGATTGAGTGAACCTATTCTTTCAATTCGTAAAAAAGTGGGGGGAGAGAGAGATATCACACGAAAGATAAGGGCACCAGGAACCCGGACACACTCAAAAAACTTTTTCTTCACTATCTGACATCGGACGTCTTTCAGTGAACAAAAAGTCATCCGACTACAACAATAGTCCCACAACTATCTTCTACTAAGATACTTGGAAACTAGGGGGACATATGATGGTGTAAAATCATGTCCAATC
>JAQRGC012312010.1:0-16143 GCA_028659135.1 Plantago lanceolata | reverse complement strand
TGCTTCTATGTGTAAATCTTAAAATGCTCCTGCACTAACAGCAAACTAGTCACAAACTCTTATATGTAGTGCCGTATATCCTAATCGTACGGGACTTTTTTTTTCTTCTTTTTCTCAGATATTGTTCTGGAAATATGAAGTGTTTCTTCTGTCTTCTCTATCAGCTACGAGTACAGGGTAAAATTCTTCACACCTTTCCAACATGTTTAATCTGTCCTTAACGTATCGTATAACCATTTATCCGATCAAAACCAAAGCAGAGAAGAAGCTTACCAGCTTAGGCAATAACTATTACCTGACTGACTGTATTTTACATGTGCAGGTATTCATGCTTATATGACCTGCTCCAGAAATGTACCTAAGAGTTCAAGTTCAAGTCATAAAGGAATATGATGAGGCAATTGTGTTCCCTCTCTTGTGAATTGGTCTACAGAGAGAATGGATACACATATTTTTTTTTCCATGGCTTGTTGTGCTGAGAGCACAACAAAATTTCATTTTGCCATGGTTGGCTGCTTCATTATTGCTCTACAATTCTTTGGACTTCTTTCATGGTTAAATATTTTGGAGAAAAGGAGATTAAGAGACACTACTATATATATACATATCCAAAAGTGTACTCATGCTTATGATGATTAAATTTTGCATATTACAATTTGCTCGAGAATAAAAAACTCAAGAACAATTTTTTTATCTTTTCGTCGTTCTTTGTTAAGAATGTACACATAACACAGTAACTGATCTTATAGCCCCAGATCTTTTTTATTAAACTGAATAAGAAAAGCTTAGAATATATTAAGGGAAAAACTGAAAATAATCTAATAACCCTCTTATACAAACATAATTCTCCGCCCACCTGTCAAAATAATCTATGGAAGCAGTTACTTTCATCTTAAACTTAGCCAAATATCATATGATCATCAAGAAATTGTTCAGCCAAATAAAAGAAACACAATGCTTATTTCAAGTAAGGACAGGGAGACCCCAGATGTGAACTGGGGTGCTTAAGATGCAATATTAGCGATCTATGTGATCAAGCTACTCTATAAACGTTATTTCGACCAAAGAGTTATTCAAAGTACATTACAAGTTATCAATGAAATGCTTCATAACCAATCAGATCACATGGTTCAGGTTCCGTAAATTAGGCTTTCAGCAGACCCTATGGCTGAATCAGCTACTGCTAGATAACTTGACATGCATTCACCAACTCTTTCTCATTTTGAAAATCATTATAATGACTGATTATGGATGCTACTATGTGGTTCTTCAAGGTAACAAGTAACAACAATAATCAACCATGGTGTAGTCAGGTTTTTGGTTCACATAGCCTACGGAATCAGAGAATTAGGATGGTTTGCTATGATAGATTCATGGTTTCACCATGAAGTACTCTTCATAATCACATCTCTGGAATTGAGGTACTCAACTAACACACTAATTAAGAAAACCCTTAAGACCTCTTAGTAAAACTAATGCTTAATGAAAAATTTACCAATATTGATCTGTATCCGGAATTAGGAAAGGAAGAATATTGAAAACAAAGAATTGCTGGTTCTTCAGATATACAACATGTTTATTTGAGGAATCTTCCTCAATCAAAATTAAAGACATCAAGTATCAATTAAACATACAACATCCTCCAAAGATTGTATCGTATCAGGCGCTAGTGACTGATCTGAACAAAAGTTCAGGAATTATGAGGGCCACCATGTATTAGGCTCAATATATCATCTAATAATTTCAAATAAAGTGAAAATGATAGTTCTGACACACCAAATCACCAATGATATTACATGATAGAAACAATACAAGGCATCGCATTAAAAGTACTTTGGTCTTTAAAGCTTAGCCTCAGAAAAATCCACAGATAATTTATTGAAACTCAAGGAACATATTTAGCTATAACAGTGAAAATTCCAGTCATTCAATCAGGGGAGAGTGAGCAGAGAGACGAGTGACTCATACTTGGGAAATCGTGAAACGAGCTCCGACTGTTTCGCCAGCTCAAAATCCTCAAACTGGAATGCAGGTGCGCAGGTGCATCCTACAAGAGAAAAGTGTTGCTCGGGATCCCTTGTCTCTCTTTTGGCTGATGTGAAATCAGATGAAATTTCAAAATCCTTGGTTGGAAATGCACCGAACCAAACATTTGGAGGCACTGTATACTGCACGAATTGATTCTCAGCAAGTGGATTGGGCCCAACGCATGTTAATTTAAGACTCCCGTCACTTTCATTTAACTCAGCTACCTAATGAATTAAATTGACAACATAAAAGCGATGTTAGAACAAATATTAAGATGTTATAGAGTGACATTATAGAATGGTTTATCACAGAAAAACTTCAGGGCAATATTTACGGATTATGGAATATAAGAAGAAAGAAAAGATAATTATCCTGTGTTTTTGTGCTTATTCTATCTAGTTGCACTCAAACAGAAAGAAGAGCACAAATAATTCTATGTTCATCTATACCAAAGCATGTATGCAAGTAAGGTTCATAATTTTTTTAATCTGTTGAGAGTTATAGTAAACATACCGTCAAAGGCTCCCCAGCATAAAAGTGCCAGGTTTCCGCACACGGGATGCGGTGGAGGTGAGAAACGCTTCCAGAAGGCAACAAAAAGTATATGCATGTACTGACAGGTCTGTCAACCTTATCTGTAAAGGGACTCCAATCAATACCAAGTTGAAATATAGCATGTTTTGATAGCATTCATATTTATTTTAGGTTTTAAACCGCCAATGCATAAAAATGACACGGTTCATCACTTATACTTTAAGGCTATATTTGACAGTTTGTAGCATCCGTGTTAGTTGCTATTCCCAGAAACATCAGTTTTCTCTATTATAAGAAAGTAAAAAAATGCACAAACTTTATGATGACTGTCAACAATGTGATAGGGCTCTCCTTAGTGCCACCTTATTAGCTAGCTTATAAGCTAAGACAGGTTACCTGACTGTTTGAGAAAAATAAGCCCAGTACGTCAATGCCTAGCAACTAGCAAGGGCTATCGTATTTGTAAGGAACTAAGAATACACTCCATTCTCCAACTAGCTTTACTGAAAAATAAGCTAGCCCATCTAAGTTATTTTCTAAACGCCTCCGTTCCGCTCAGATGAGCTAGTATTTGCTAAACAATTTAATCCAAATCGGCTAACTTATCAACTCTCAATTTCAGATATATTATCCCTTGTCAACTAAAGTACCATCTAGAGATCAGCTAAGCTAATTTTGATAAACAAGCCATAGAGTACAAGTCTACAAAACATCAAAATGAAGCCAAATTCAAACCTAAACTCCGATTAGACGAAAGAGCTGCTTCGATCAGTCAAATTCAAACAAGCAACGCAATTAGTGAGACCAAATACAGGCAATATAATATACAATCAAAGTAAGGATCAATACAAATGTAGGGCAACCATGAGTAGGTGAGAGAAATAAAAGGGATTAAATTAATACTCACATTGAGAGGGTAATTGGGCTTTGGATAGACTGACGGAAGTGTCTCTGAAGGTTTCCGAGTAAAACCCGCCTTCGGGATGAGGCAACAGATTCAGCTTCGCTACGATTTCGGATTTCGTTGCTGTTATTGAAGATGATGAAGTCATTTTTTTGATCGGTTGATCTTTCTTCTCTCTGTGTTTATGCTTGTGTTTGAGGGTTGGGTAATATATACCCTTGACGACGTGAGACGGAGGGTATTTACTACTTTAGTATTTTTAAAATGTTTAAATAATTAAATTGAACTTAAACTTTAATTCAATTGATTTCAATTTAATTTCATTTAGTTTAGGTCCAATCAGTTGAGTTGAGTTAAATTCAGTTCATATTCATTCGGTTCAGTTAAATTCAGTTTAAAAACTCCCAATCGAATTGAACGGAACCTTACTATAACCATAAAATATAACATAACCATTTGATGCAATGTCAAATGGGGTTTTATGTTTTGAACATTATGATGGTATGGTGTGTAAGAAATAATATGTCATGTACAGTAGAAAAAGGAAGCAACTCAAAACACAGATCAATAAATCAAATGTTTCATGATCAATTCTTCCAACAGCATACATATATACATGGCCTCTTCTTCCCTGATTCCTCTTCTTTTATCTTCTTAACCAATAAGTGGAAAGCTTTGCGGAAGCTGCGCGCAGATAATCTCGACTCTCTCGTTGATGAATGATTGAACCGAACAGGACGACACCTATCTCAAGCTTGTACCTCCTCAATTCTTCTTATGGCCTCCTTCATGTCAGGCCTCACAGTGTGATCGCTTTCGGTGCATTCAGCTCCAATTTTCAGCATCTTTTCCATCTCTGCATGTGTATCCGTTGTGTTAGCAATCTCCGGATCAATCAGCTCCAGCGCTCTATCCTCGGAAATCACTTGCTTGACCAATTCTACCACATCTGTTCCGCCTTTCTGATTGTTTAGGTACTGGGAAGGACATTTGCCAGTCATGAGCTCAAGAATGACTACACCGAGGCAGTACACGTCGCATTTTGGAGTAACTTGTTGGGCCATGATGACCTCAGGACATTTATAGCAGAACAAGCCTTGCCCAGCACCAGGATCAGAGTTGCTAACAAGTGCATATAAGCCATAGTCTGTGAGAAGTGGTTCGAAGTTTGAAGAAAGAAGAATGTTGCTAGACTTGAGATTCCCGTGTGGCACCAAGTAACTTGAAAATTCAGTGTGGAGGTACCCCAACCCTCGAGCGACTCCCTTAATAATTTTCAGGCGAATAGGCCAAGTTAACTCGTTATGTGCTGTTCCTCGGTCACCTGGGAACAAAATTGACTTACAAGTTTTAGTTTATTTGATGGAGTCATGTAAGCTATAATAGGTGCATCGTGCCATACAACTACCATAACGATATGCTTCACGGAATGTTCATCGTTCAGTTAGATGAATTGGAGTTGAAACTGGGAAGTATGAACCTTAATTACTCAAATGGTCTAACCAAACAAATTCAATTACCATCCCTACATGACGTTTTTAGACCGGTGGCAATGACCTTATCTATGCAGAATGATATGAAAATCTGCGATCAGCACAAAGTAAACATGCAGAATAGCTGAGAGAAAAAATTACCATGTAAAAGATACAGCAAGCTGCCCTTGGGAACAAACTCGGACACTAGCAGCTTCTCTTCTTTCCGGTAATGGTACGCCAACAATGGCAAGATATTGCGGTGCTTGATCCTTCCTAGCCTCCTAACTTCCGCGCCAAATGCATCCTTCTGCAATTTATTCATGTCTCTAAACCTTTTCACTGCAACTGCCACCCCATCTGACATCACGGCTTTGTAGGCAGACCCCACACCACCGTTCCCAAGTACTTCAGCCGCGGCCTTCATCAAATCCTGCAGCCCAAATATCCCCTTTTCTTCATTAACCATCACGAGATCGTTACTTTTCGTGCTAGGCGCAGGCCCCCGCTTTGAGGACTGGTTTCCTTCGAAACCTACTTTCCTGCTGGAGCCCATGCCCATGCTCTTCCTGGCAGAACCAGGTATGTGCAACTCCACCACATCATCAACGCTTTCGCTTTCTTTTCCCAACACACTGAAATTCTGATCGCCCTTCTTTGTCTTGGTAAAAAATATCGTCGCCAACAACACCACCACGACTATGCTCAATACTGCCCATCGCGTGAATGTTCCCGACGAGTAGGGTGTCACCGCCGCAGCTGGTGGAGCAGCTGGACGCTGGCATGGCCTGGATATCAAGTCACCACATAGTAGCGGATTCCCAACAAATGATGATCCTCCAAATTTCAACATGGGCTGGGGGACTTCTCCTTGCAGTCTGTTATTCGAAAAGTCGATTCTTTCAAGAGATGTTTGTGTAAGTACAAGGACAGGCCCTGAGAATCTATTGTTATCCAACAGCAGTAGCCCGAGATTATCCAGTTCCGTAATTGATGAGGGGATCCTCCCTAAGAAATGGTTTCTCGAAAGCTCAAGGTTCTTTAGAGACCGCATGTTTGCAAAGTAATCTGGAGGAATCTCCCCGGAAAATGCATTGCCTGACAGGAAAAGAGACCTCAAGGAGGTGAGACGATTGAATAAGGGTATCGGACCGGAGAAACTGTTGTTCTCCAAGCTGATGAACCTGAGTTTCTCCAACTTAGCCAGGGAAGTAACGTTAATATTTTGGGATGTAGCAGATAAGCCTAGGTTCACAAGAATCAATCCAGTAACATTCCTACTTTCGTCACATTCTATGCCTGTCCAGTTACATGGATTCGTGCCCGCGCGCCAGGTAGCATCGAGGGCAGAGGCATTCCTTAATCCTTGTCTGAATTTGAGCAGGATACGGTCTTCATTTACAGCGGAAGAAGGGGTTGTTAGGTGTGAGGAAACTAGGAAGAGGAAAATGAGGACACAAACAGAGGCGGCCATGGAGGCCGGATAATATCCGGGGAACCACCAGAAACGGGCTCCCGGCGCACTGAGGGCACGCCTGCCGTTGTTGGGATATACTCTGTGTGATTATTCCTCTGAAACGTTTTTGGTTTTGTGTGGTTTGGCTTGCTTTTGGGTTAGACATGGAATTATTAGTCATGGAATCATGGTGATGGTGAGGTTGTGGTTGATCAAATATTTGGTGATGGAAAATTCAATTGAACATCATCTCAGATAAGAATTTTGCCTATCAGCATCAAATTCAATAAACAGGGTGAGAGATTTTCGGTTGGGAGGAAGATGACTGGTGCATATCTCACTTCACTAAAATTAGCATGCCATACTCGAAACCGAAAAGAAAAAAAGATAAATTAACATTGAAGAAGATACCAATAAACAAGAAAAGAATGCACAATGGTTCTGAGTCTGACCTCTCGTCCTTCTCACTTTCCCATCCATCAGTACTCTGTCACCTGCATGTAGCTCGCCAGAAGCTTTGCGGCGGTATTCCAGGAAATGTTTTTTTCTGTTCACAGTCTCGTGCACCGGTATTTAAGACAACTCAAGTCCCATGTTGCTTCAGCCAACACGGATTCATAATGAAATTATACCCCGAATTCGTCTAACTTGAGTTTATGAGTGGAACTGGAACCCCTCACAATGTGGTGATTCCAATTAAATCCAAATTAGAAATTCAGTTCCTCATGTTGAGTATCACTCAGTCAACAACGGTCATGTATGTTTTGCATATCTAGGCAATGCACATCGTAGGAATTCGATGTGTAAGGTTATCAACATCAAGACTATGATAATGAACCATCAGGTTAAATATGGAACATCTTTCCAGCTACACTTTTGATTTCGAGAGAAAATGGATTCACATGAGAGCAATGAACTGCTATGCTTAAAGCTAGAATTCACACCTTGTGATCAATGTATTGCAGTCTCATTATCTGAAGAATTGAGTTTGATTTTTCTCTAATCCAATTCAGACAGCAATCAAGTGTAGCAACTTAGATAGCCTGTCAAAGGAAAAGGTCAACAGCTGAACTACATAGAATACATTTCAGTATGTACACCACTTCGTCTGGTACTTAACACCTCAGTTTCTCTTGGAATTCTGTGCAATCCTGAGCTATGGATGTACATCGCTGGTACACCATACACGATTCTCGGGTTTTTAGATTATAAAATCTAAGAACCTGATGAAAAGGCCTGCAGGAAAATAGAGGATCATCAAGCAGTGGCATAACCAAATACATCCAAATTAGAAAAACTTGTGATTTAGCTTAGTTTCCACAATGAATCTACATGGGCAATACATTCAAAACCCTTCGTGAAGACAGAGATATATCAGTTTTAGTAACAGCCAAGTTAAACAAATTTCTTGTTTTTTACTTGAATCAAGATTTCAAACGTACCGAAAATATGTTGCAATGGCCAGGATCAGCAATGTGTGCCATCAAGTTCTCAATGGGGCTTTGACCAGTATAAACTGCTTGAAAACAAAACCCAACAAAAGCCAACATAGCAAGTCTCCCATTCTTGATTTCCTTGGTCCTTAACACCATCACCGGCTCTGGTGATCCTCTTCCCCACATTAAGAAATCAAACCACAGGCCACCAGGGTATCCTACATCAGGCTTCGGCTTCTTTTTATTGGGGAGAGTTGGTTCAATGTCCACGCACCCCGGATTCAACATATCAGCCCATCTCCGCCCCTCAACCCACCCCATAAGGGCTAACTGCACCACGAATAAGGTAGTGGGATCTGCGAAGTATTCTCGCTCTCCAGCATGGTACCATGAGAAATTCTGAATGAATCCAAGGCCTGCTAGCCATTCTGGTATCAGAATTCCAGCTACAGCAAGCATTGCCCATCTCGCATGCATCAATTCAGCTTGTGCAAACCATTTTAGCAGTTCAGGATCAGACCCTATGAGATATAACATATTTCTCCGTTAAACAATATAATATGTATCTGAGACGTAAGTGATATAATTTAAATTTACTATGGACGTTGCAATCAACATGAATTCCATACCTAATCCAAGCGGATCAAAGCCAAAGTCCCCCGGAAGACTACAAACATCAAGAGACTGGTATCAATTTTCTGTACTGGGTAGCTCATAAGATAGCTATACTTGACTTACTTCACCCCAACTTTAAGTTTTTGTTTCTCTAAACGTGTTCTAGTTTTCTATCGGCTCAACATTTTCTCACACACCTCAAACAGAATACATTCATAAGCCATTTTAAGGCTATGTTTAATGAGTATCATCACCTTATCAGTAGCTTATAAACTGAATAGCTTCTCTGACCGTCTAACAACAATATGTATCGTTACGTACTTATGCGAGTGCTAATACTTATGAGATACCTGGCATGAAAAGATACCCCAAGTAACTTTTTAAAATTAAGCGAAGCTTAATTTTTTGTATCCATTGTTTGCTAAACACATCATTCAAATCATCCACATGTACTTAATCAACTCTCAATTTCAGCAAGCTCATCAGTCAACTTCTACATTCTACATCCATCTTAATTCTTACCAAATGCCGCCATGTTCATTTGCTAAACATACTCATACGGTCATACCACGGTATATATCCTCCAAAACCGATATACTACAATAGAACAATATGAATTCATACTCTCAAATATTCAAATGCTTTTTTTTTTCTTTTTTTTCTTTTTTCATTCTAAAATGGATTCATGTAACCAAAACCAAGTCAGTCCAGCAAATTAAACATGTTTCAGTTTCATGCCCAGCAGTGAAATTAAATGAAGCTGCCAGATAAAGCTATATTAGCTGATTTCAGCTGTGCATTATACCCCTAAAAAGCCAAAACGATGGCGTATTACAACTAAATCGAATTGGGCTTGTACCTGCCATCAAGCCACTCAGGAGGAGAGCTACCAGGGAACCAGATAGGGCGATCTGGAGGGAGTGGCTTGCACTCACTCGAGACACCGCCTTTGACTGCATTCAAACTCAAACTACTACGTCGTTTTGGCAGCAAGCATGATTCAATTTTGCCTCCAAATGATTTTCCCGCCGGAACTTCCCTGGTAGGTAGTATAATTGAAATTATTAGAAACCAAATTTGTAATCAGAAATTGAGTTGAAAGAGAGAGGAAGAGAGTTGTCGTACCTGTTTGGGATCGTTGAGAAGGAGGTTGCAGCAATGGCAAGAGCCATGGATGATGAGTGAAGTGTAATTCGTTGCAATTGGATTTTGTTCTGTAGCCTGGTATAGTACTGTAACCATAGCTAACTTATCCAGATAGGACTTGGATGATGACAAATATTGTACATATATTGAGCCTAATTTGGTTGGAGTGTTTTCAATCTGGAAATTGTGCCCAATCTTGCTACAACTTGTGTTTTTAAGTATTGTATGGGCCTTTATTGTTGTGACTTGATCCAAGTCCAGGATTGTTTGGTAGGTCTGATGGGATTGTACGGACACATTTTATTATCCACAACATTCGAATTGAATTGAATCCGATTCCCTACGTAAATAAGTGAATGTAACTTTACCCCAGTGTCGTCTAACATATCGATTGGTCCGTTATGATCATGTAATAGAGTTGCGGGATCTATGGAACGTTACATGTCAAGGCGTCAATCCAGGATGCTCGATCCGTCCATATATGGATTCAAAATGTCGAATCAAATAAACAATTTAAGTCTACTAGTGGCCGGTGTCCAAGTTGACATGAGTCCAGGACTACCGCTTAGTATTCTAGTATCAGATGTGATGAATGCAGTTGAAATTGGAGACGAAAGGGTTCCCTAGATGAGCAGAGCAGGTCAACTAATCCGTTAACATCGATCTGATTGTGAGGTCTTTGCACGGTTGAGCTACTACTCTCTCTTTACCTATTACACTCAACTCCAATATCAATGAATTGTAAACATGCATAGTCAATCCCCATGACCATAAGCCATAAATTGTTGGTGCTAATGATTTTTTTATTGCTAGTGCATGATAATCCATTTTGATTTTGACTTCCATAACGTACGTAAATGTGGACAAATTTCAGCCATGACAATCACATTCTCTTAATAACCAAGTAGAATGGGCATCATAAAAAAGAAACACCAACTATTATGGACTTGGATATCTGATGCTTAGTTTAAAATATGGAATGATTGGGTATGACATCTTGTTTACATTTCAGTTTAAAAAATATGTAGTATCTCATATACAAGTCCTGCCACTAAATTAAACACTACACTCATTTAACGAACTTCTTGTCTTTTCTAGACTGAGATTAAGGCCAAGACCAACTTATATTTGAATGAAGATATGTAATGTTTAAAATATCGTTTTAAAAACAAATGTAAACAATTTAAAAGAACGGTTAAATATGAAATAACTAAATATGTTGTATGTTTTGGGTGTAAAATGATTTTAAATGTTAAAAGTTAATATAATTACTTGTGTTGTGACTTGTGTATGCTCTTTCCTATGTCACGTTAACAATATCTCGCTTTATTATTTTGCATATATATGTAACACCACACTCCTCACATCAGTTAGGATTGAGATAAACGGTATGTAAGTTTGCAATCTACAATTTTAAAAGTAAATTCGTACGGACTCCAACCCAAAGTATAGAATATCATTTTAGCGACACGTGTGGTCCATGTCATACGTAATTAACCGCGCTGGCCCAAAGGGTTGAGTCTCGTATATACCCTTTATCCTAATTGCTCTCAACTTATGTGAGATGCGGGTTATTGCATTAATTTTATCCTCTTTGAATTGATCGACATCCCCGTCGAGCCCCTAACTGGGGGTAGCTTGTTCCGGGACCACCATCCACGCCCCTTGAGGGGTTTGGGGATAGCTACAACTCTAATACCATTTGTAATACCTTCAACCTATTAGTGGCCGGGACGTTACATATACTAATGTATCATTTCAAAGTTGCAATGACACAATCACTAATCACGAATTCACAACCAAAAGGATAATACTACTTTTGTTACAAAATGAGTTAACCTTGGTCGATACTCGACGGAGAGAGTAATTATTTACGGACACAACTTAAATCTTAAATAGTGTTTTACTCTTCCCAAGCAAACTATACATAACACATATATCAAAGGAATTTATAATATAAATAAAATATTTTAACAGTCGATTGGGGTAATCAACGCGACATCATATCACACCATGATGTCACCTCAAAGGTCAGAATCTCATATTTAAATGTTATGGGGTAAACATTATTACACCCTCTAATAGAGAACGTGAATGCATGTATATACATTACAGGATGTTAGTTTGTCACAATGATTACTCTTGGGTCCGAGCATCTAAGAAACGAAACCCATAACTAATTAAGATCCATGGCTTAAATCCCTAGATTCATTTTTGTAAAATCTGATAGAGATTAAAAAGAAAGAATTGAGATTTAAGTTAAAGAAAGTGGTTGATTTAATTGATGAACAACAAAACAGGTGCATTGTTACCAAATACTACAATATTGTTCGTTCCTACTGCAACAAAATCAACCAACTCCCCTAAACAAATCCAACAAAAAAACAAAAATCACTTCACCATTTCTGCACAAAAAATCTCACTTCACTGACAACACCAAATCACCATTTCTCTAACAGATTCATCAAAAAATGGCAGCAGAATCATCATTACTACTAACACCCACATCCAGCCCAAGGTGGCGCTCCCCCCGCTCCCCCTCCACGCGCCTCCACCACCACCCCTACCGCCACATCCACCACTTCTTCTCCACCTACAAATTCCTCTTCATCGCCCTCTGGCTCATCTTCTTCTTCGCCCTCTTCTGCTGGCAACACGACGCCACATCCGGCCTCTCCATTTTCGGTACAGAATCAAATAACCTCCCCAAGCTCCGCCCTGTTTCGTTTAACTTGACGGAGTTTGGAGCGGTGGGAGATGGTGTCACCATCAATACGGCGGCGTTTGAGAGAGCTGTGAGGGCTATTGAGAAGCTTGCGGGTAAGGGTGGTGGTCAGCTTAATGTTCCGGCTGGGAAGTGGCTTACGGCGCCGTTTAATCTCACAAGTCATATGACTCTTTTTCTTGCTCATGGTGCTGTTATTCTCGGTGTTGATGTGAGTATATATACTACTAATACTGCCATGCCATTGTTGTTATTATTCATTTCCTTTTTTGGTTAAATTTACTGTCCAGTGATCTATTTTTGTTGAGTGGCATTATTAGTCTTGTTTTTGAGGTAATTTTGTGGGATTGAGTTAATCATTAAGAAGAGCTTGATATGGTTTTTAGTGAGAGAAGGGTAATCATAAAAGGGATGGTGTCAATTGTTGTAATCTTGTAATGGAACAGTGGTGCAGTACCCTTCATTAGTGGACTATTAACTTTGAGCATGAGTGGCAATAGTCTTGTTTTGTGGGATCAAGTTAATCATTAAGAGCTTGACATGGTTTTAGTGGGAGAAGGGTAAATTGTTGTAATGGAACAGTGTTACAGTACCCTCATTAACGGCTGAGATTCAAAGGGATGCGTAGAGGTTTATGATAGTGTGGCAATAGTCTACTAGCTAGAGTTCGTTGGCATGATGCGCTTACGTGAACATTAGAGCTTCTCTTGGACATTGTCTTTTGGTTTAGCTGCTGTCGAGATAAGTTAAGTCTGATTAGTTACTTCTTTTTTGAATATTATGTTGAATATATATTTTCGGGGAAGGTAAAATGCACAATGAGTTTATATGCACATTTTGAAGTTTCATGAGTAGTTTGAACGAGCTTTATTTTGGTAACAGTTCTTGACAATTGGATATGACTTGCCTCCTTATTGGATTATTTTTTCTTTGACCATTTCTTTTTATCATGCAACTGTAGATCTAGGTATCGATACTTTATTAAGGAGTGCTACTGATGAAGTGCTAGCACTAATGAGTTTGTATTGAAACTGATTATAAAGCCGGTATTTCATATCTGCATTGTAAGTTGTTACCATGTTAATGTGAAGAAAGGAGCTGTAAAGGAGTGCCTTTTATGCTGTAAGAACAATATATTTCTTTCCTGTCCAGTATGATTCATTGCAAATGTGGATAATTTCCTGCCGACAGATTTCGTGAGATAGAATTTCTTTTTAACGACTTCAGGTTATGATGATTATTACTGTATTATTGTAAAATACTCTCCTCGTGTAGTTCCGTGGTAGGATTTATCTTCGTAATGAGAGCTCTGTTGCTGAATAATCCAGCTAGAGAACTTTGTCTAGATTCCAGTATTACCTTTATCCTTTTTGGTATTCAGATCGCTATATTCCAGATTGCCAGTCGTAGGTTAACCTTTAACTGATAACTGATAAGAGAATAATTATCCGACAGTTTCCATAATATATTTGTCTGTGAATGGTGAAACAGTAACCTGCTTAATATAAAAAGGCACTATTAGGCCATGCAAATGTAATCTGTTGGCATTCTAGTTACTGTAGTCTGTAATTAATTTCTACCTCTTCTCTGTTCTGTAGAATGAGAAGTATTGGCCCCTAATGCCTCCATTACCCTCGTATGGATATGGGAGAGAGCATCCTGGACCAAGATATGGAAGTTTGATCCATGGCCAGAATCTCAAAGATGTCGTAATTACAGGTCAGCTTCTGACCCTGAGTTTCTGTGCTTCCTTTTGCTTATAGGTTATCGAGCAGGAAACATCAACTTTCTTTTATCATATTTCGTTAAATATTTACTGGATATCAAACTAATATAATCCATCATTAGTTAGCTGAACCAGCTCCTTTATAACAAGCAGTGATAACAATTTCTGAATTATTATTATTAGTAATATATTTTTATTTTTTTTTTGTCTGATTGATTCAACTGACCTTCCCAGGTCATCTTGGATTCTAGTGAACCATATACAATTGTACTGCATGCTTCTTTCTCTAGTGTATGTCTAGAGATTCTAGTGGATAAAGATAAAAGGAAACACACATACACACATACATACTTATGAGCAGAGAGGGGCAACAAAATGTTACTCCCCTTGTTCTGTTTCAAAGCTGTTATGCCTGATGATACATGGATTTTTCCGTGGTCAAGACACGTGGAATCATGTCTGGAATCTACTTTTTTAGAGCCAAAATTTACACTGTCAGTATGCAAAAATCGTCAATATAAACATTAATGCTACTTTGATTTGCTTTACTCTTTGTGAAATTATTGTAGTTACAAACCTACTTACATTTCAAATTTTTGGAAGCTATTGGGACTTCAAACATACATACTGTACACGTTTAGTATTTAGTCAGTTTCATGTTATTCAGATGCATTCTGAGTTATAGCATCTATCTTATTGTATGTGTTTCCATAAGCCAAGCACAAAATGTTTAAACATGACTTGATGTTTCACATGTCCGTTGTCTTTCATTTTCTTCATAAGTTCCTTTGTTTTTTGTGTGTGGATAAAGACTCATAGGGTCCTGGCTCCTAATGTCAAATTGTAATCAGTAGTTCATATAAACATCATGATTTTGTCCAGTGACGTTTTAAATTCTACTACGCCCTATGCAAAAAAATCAAAAATAAAGATTTAACATTTTAGGAGAATAAAAAGTTAATGGTAATGTCAACGAATTTTATACAAATCTCTAACTCAATGTTCTTACTATTTCTTATCCAAAATGCGTGTAAATTTCTAATCAATATTCGTGTCATTTTCTTATTTAAAATTCGTGCAAATTTCCAATTCATCATTTGTATTGTGTTCAACTATTTATTAAAATAAAGTATTCCGAGGCCCCAAAAGTCCTAGGGCCCTATGTGGTTGAACATACCGCATGGGCTCGGAGCCGGCAATTGGTATTTTTATTATTTTGCAAATTTATGACGTGGCATTTGTTCGCTAGATCATTTTTCTTGTCTAACCAATGTTACACCATTCACAAGCAGGCCATAATGGCACCATCAACGGCCAAGGCCAAGCATGGTGGAGAAAGTACCGTAAGAAGCTTCTGAACCATACCAGAGGACCACTTGTACAGATTATGTGGTCTCGCGACATTCTGATATCTAACATAACATTACGCGATTCTCCTTTCTGGACTCTTCATCCGTATGACTGCAAGAACGTCACTATAAGGAATCTAACTATTCTGGCACCTATATCAGGAGCTCCAAACACTGATGGCATAGATCCTGGTACTTCTCTTCTTTACCATAGTAATGATGTTTTGAAATAATTGTTGTTAGATTGCACTTTGTTTAAATAGAGTTTCATTGTTGTACATGATGATTTATTTTCAAGTTATTTCAGATGAATTTAAGTGCTTGATTTCATAAACAGATTCATGTGAAGATATGTTAATTGAGGACTGTTATATAAGTGTTGGAGATGATGGAGTTGCTATAAAGAGCGGTTGGGATCAATTTGGGATTACTTATGGACGGCCTTCAAGGAATATACTCATCCGAAACATCATTGTCCGCTCTATGGTCAGGTGAGTGAATCGAACACTCCATGTACATAAATTTCTACGATTCACATTTGAGTTTTTGGTTCTCTTAACTGCAAGCCAAAAGGAATCCTCAAGTTTGAAAGTTTCATGTACTTGAAAACCTTTTGAGTTCACAATCTGGGATATATATATATATATACGCAAAGTCTTATAAGGGACGCCTCTTAGAGAGGGACATTAGGGACATATTTATACTAATTATATAGCAACCCCAAGTAGTTTTTAGTGAAAATTCAGAGCTTT
>JAQRGC012311981.1:0-10379 GCA_028659135.1 Plantago lanceolata | reverse complement strand
AAAAATGGCTCTCAAAGCTATGCTCTTTCTACTTGCTTGCTTTCTCCTAGTTAACATTCAGGTATACATATCACATTCTAAGATCATGTACGAGTTCTTATTAGACCTGATCTACGAGTAACTATAAGTCGTTAACATTTTCGATTACACTTCTAAAAGTATATAGAAAGTGTCGGATATGAATACACTTTTAAATGTTTATAATATTTCATTGTGTATAGGTTGGTGCCAAAGCACCTCATGCAGCAGTTCCAGATTACAAGCGTTCGCCGCCACCTCCTCCTTCCGTCAAATCCCCTCCCCCGCCTGCTCCAGTTTACAAAGCGCCGCCACCTCCTGCCCCCGTCGTCAAGACACCACCACCACCGCCTCCTCCCTCTTGGCCACCAAAAACGATAAAAGGTAAGCATTGTAATAATTTGAAACTAAACAAGACGCGTTTATCCATTCTTCTAATGTTTATGCTACAACATGAACAGATTGCGAAGTTCCATGTAAGGAGAGGTGCAAGAACCACTCGCGAAAGGACAATGTATGCTTGCGAGCATGCTCAACGTGCTGCCTAAGATGCAAATGCGTTCCACCAGGCCAGTATGGAAACAGAGAGAAATGCGGTACGTGTTACGCGAACATGACTACCACTGGTGGGAAGCTCAAATGTCCATGAAGAATCAATGCAAGGATACAAATTTAACACTTCAGTTTTGATGAACTCTACAGATCTTTGCTGAATGTAATTTTTGTTCTTGTTCTAATATATCTTTTCCTCTACTGCTGGTGTAAAAGAACACTAGACTAATAGACTAGTACTAGTATCTATGGTCTGTGGCATCTTTCCTGATAAGTATCTTGATGTATGTGTATTGGCTTCTACTCAGATCTTCGATTTTTTTTTACCAGTATCTTCGTCTGAAAAAACATTTAGTTCTGTTCAGTTCAGCTCAGTTCAGTTCATTTTAGACGTAACTGTCAGGGTGAAAAGATCCCGAAACATTTCAGTTTTTCAAGAATTCGAAACACGTTCCGAAACTGATAGTTTTAGGCATGAAAAGGAGACAGTTATATATCTTTCTTCATAAGTATCTTGATGTATGTGTATTGGCTTCTACTCAGATCTTCGATTTTTTTTACCAGTCTCTTCGTCTGAAAAACCATTTAGTTTTGTACTTCTGTTCAGCTCAGATCAGTTCATTTTAGACGTAACTGTCAGGGTGAAAAGATCCCGAAACATTTCAGTTTTAAGAATTCGAAACACGTTCCGAAACTGATAGTTTAAGGCATGAAAAGGAGACAGTTATGTAATGGACAAGAAGAGTAGCTACAAGAAATCTGCACAAGCTTCATTGATATCATCAAAAACCATGCCAGCAAATTACATTCGGCACAACCAAGATTTGACATAGAAATCATATTTTCTGTTATAATGTATACAGTAAACAGGTCAGGACTAGTATATATAGCTGATCAGGAACATGTCTGGGAATGTATAGTTTGTAACAATCAGTAAAGATAACAAGAAAGTTCGAAAAACGAACTTTATCAACATCACATAGCATGGCTGCTGCTGGTAAAAGCTTCATCGCGGCTGCGATTTTGGTAGTTGTGATGGCTTTGGCAGTGAACGCACAGCTGCCTTGGTATTTGGCCCCAGAACCGGTGCCAAACCCGTTCCCGTTCCCGAAGTACTTGTTCGGTGCTCCCGCTCCGGCCCCTGCAGAACCTGTGCCAAACCCGCTCCCGTACTTGTTCGATTCTCCCGCTCCGGCCCCTGCAGAACCGGTGCCATTCCCGTTCCCGGACTTGTTCGATGCTCCCGCTCCGGCCCCTGCAGAACCGGAGTTCCCGTTCCCGTACTACATGTTCTTTGCTCCTGCTGGTGCTCCTGGTGCTAGTCCTCCCACTAGTGCTGCAACCTCAGTTGACACAATGTTTCTTGGAGTTGTTATGGGTGCTATCTCATTCTTGACTCTCAAGAACTTGATCTGAGTTGAGTTGAGCTTTAATAATACTTCTCTATGTAATTTGAGGAGTTTGTTGTTTTTATTACCAGGCTAGCTAATAAGCACTTTCATTAGTGTAATAATACAAATTTTCTTTGTGTACCAAATTTATATACTATTAAGAGTTTAAGGCATGATAAGAAGACAGGTGTGTAATGGACAAGACTACATATGAAATCAAGAACTTAAGACAAATGAGAGTGACTAAATCTGGAAAAGAACATACAGCACAAGCCAGTGTTGAGCTTCATCGATACCATCGATTACGTGCCAGCATATAACATTCGATACAATCAAGATTCGACGACATAGTAATCATCGATCTTTCTATTATGATGCATACTACAGTGAACAGGACTAACTATATATAGCTCAGAAACATATCTGGAAATGTATAAGTTGTAGTAACAATCAGTACTAAAGATAACAATAAAGTTCTACAGACAAACTTTATCATCAAGTTCAGATAGCATGGCTGCTTCTGCTGTTAAAACCTTCGTCGCGGCTGCAATGTGGGTTGCTGTGATGGCTTTGGCAGCGAACGCACAGCCTGGCGAGGCACGTGCGTACTTTAATTTGGCCCCAGAACCGATGCCAAACCCGTTCACATTCCCGTACTACTTGTTCGATGGTGCTCCCGCCCCTGCTCCCAGCGCGGCAACTGGTGGGATGGCATCAGTTGAGACTATGTTTGTTGGACTTGTTATGGGTGCAATCTCATTCTTGACTCTCAAGAATTTGCTTTGAGTTGAGCTTCAATGTTGTCTACTGAGGATCAGGCTAGCCAATAATAAGCACTTTTGTTCCATGTTCTTGATTTTCCTGCTGACCTTATGCATTGTTATGCATTAGTGAAATAATATTGTTATCTTTATTTCGAATCCATTCGCAATTTAATTTCAACATTTAGAACGAAAGATAACCCGCAGCTCAAAATACCTATTAATTCGTAGTCACTACTCTTTTAAGTGCATACAGTGGTTCAACTCATTAAACCGCACAAGTGTGATCCTCTAATTCAAAATGAAAAAAAAGAAATCATAAATTTTCATTCTATGAGATTCGAACGGGTGACGAATGAAAATTTCCACCTAAGGCCGTGTTCATTTCACTTTAATTTCAGTTTAGTTCAGATTTATTTAGTTTAAATTTATACTTCAATTCAATCCAGTTCCGTTCAATTTAAAAACTCTCGGTCGAATTGAACGGAGCGTAAATAGTCACTGGGATTGCTTCTTCAACATTTCAACATTTCAACAACCAAGATCTAAATTAATTCGATTCACGATCCAAAAAACCATTTCATAAGAATTAGCTTAAACCCTTGTATCTTCACCTCGAGAATGGCCGGAGCCGACGGAATCCTCGGCGCCAGAACCAAACTCCGGTCATCGGATGCTACTGTTCTCAAAGCTCGAACCCAGTTCTTGAAACGACGAGAAAAATGGCTGGTAGTTCTCGGAGTAATACTCCACGCAGTTTACATGCTCAGTATTTTCGACATTTACTTCAAGACCCCAATTGTTCACGGCATGGAGCCTGTTAAACCTCGGTTCTCCGCTCCCGCCAAGCGCCTGGTGCTGCTAATTGGTTAGTTTGAGTCTGTCTTTAGCTTTACTGAACTTGCACGGAAGCTGTTTGATGAAATGTCTCTGTGAGTGATAATACTGTAATATGATTCTGTTTGCACGGAAGCTGTTTGATGAAATGTGTCAGTGAGTGTAATACTGTAATATGATTGTGATTGCAGCTGATGGTTTAAGGGCTGACAAGTTTTTCGAACCGGACTCGGATGGGAACTACAGGGCACCTTTTTTAAGGAGTGTGATTAAGGAGCGTGGTAGATGGGGCGTTTCGCATGCGCGTCCGCCTACGGAGTCTAGGCCGGGGCATGTTGCTATTATTGCTGGTTTTTATGAGGATCCTAGTGCTGTTACCAAAGGTAGCTAGCTAGTTTTTCGAGCATAACATTTCGGGTTCTTGTTAGATTGGTAGTGTATGTTTGGTTAGTTATTGTGTTCTGTTTTGATGCAGGGTGGAAGGCGAATCCAGTTGAGTTTGATTCTGTGTTTAATAGGAGTAGGCATACATTTGCTTTTGGCAGTCCGGATATTATTCCGATATTTTGTGGTGCATTGCCGCATAGCACGTGGAACTCGTATCCTCATGAATATGAGGATTTTGCCACTGGTTTGTTTCATTTCTCTTTTGCTGTGTTTGTATAAGTTTATAAATGAGGCTTTTGGAGTTTATTTCCTTTTTTTCATGTTTATACAGATGCATCGTTTTTAGATGAGTGGTCATTCGATCAATTTGAGAGCCTTTTGAATAAGTCTAATGAAGATGCAAACTTGAAGGAGCTTCTTCACCAAGATAACCTTGTTGTATTCCTGCACCTGCTTGGTTGTGATTCGAATGGTCATGCTCATCGGCCCTTTTCATCCACCTACCTCAATAATGTTAAGGTTGTTAACAGTATTGCTGAAAGAGTTAATAATCTTGTTGAGAGTTACTACAAGGACAATTTGACAGCATATATTTTTACAGCCGATCATGGGATGAGTGACAAAGGTTGATCATGTTTGCACTGTGATATTTTGCCATGTAAAACTTTTATGCATGATGAGTTCAAAGTTTTTCACATGCTCTTTTTAGCTGTTTATGTTTGTTGGACTAATGTTCTGACTAGCTTTTGTTTCTGATAGGAAGCCATGGAGATGGACATCCCACAAACACTGACACTCCCCTTGTTGCTTGGGGAGCAGGTGTTGGAAAACCTGTGCCAGTTTCTGAAAGCCATAAACCCCGTGATACTGCTCGCTTTGTTGATGAGCATGTGCATGACGCACCCACACCATCTGAGTGGGGTCTTGATGGCATAGAGAGACTGGATGTGAATCAAGCTGATATTGCTCCACTGATGGTTGTACAAATTTCCCCAGTATTTTTTCAGTTTCCTTGCTGTATTCTCTCACCTGGAGTACTTCCCAAGCTAATGAATATTTCGTTAAAATATTTGGACAGTCAACGCTTCTAGGTTTACCAGGTCCTGTTAATTCAGTTGGGAATCTTCCGCTCGGATACATCAATTTTGGTGAGGTGAGCTCCTGTACTATGTAGAGTCGTCGTCTTTAATCTTTACTCAACTGTTTGAGTAATACTGTTTCATTTCAAATTCATTCTTTTGTTATTTCTCCTGCTCATCCGAGATTTTGGGTAAATTGTATTGCTATTTTTTTCAGGTTGATGAAGTTGAGGCTGTCCTGGCTAACACAAAACAAATTCTGAGTCAATTTCTTCGGAAGTCGCGTATCCTTAATGCTAGTTGCAAGGCTTCTGGGTTGTGAAGCATGCTTATTTTTCAACTTTCTTGCTCTGTTAAGACTTGTTTTTACATAAATATAACATTTCCTTTTCTTAGGTAAGTTTTGAAAGCAAGTTCTGAAAACTTGCTCTGTTAGGACACTTCTAAATTAAAATTCACGATCTTTCCGCCCACCTTCAGTCACAAAACATTCTTTGAACAGTGGAGATACACTCACTCATGGTTGGTGGGTGTACTGGACAGATGCAAGCTGATGTGTCATATTGCGGAGTTGTTAATGTAGCCATCTTGTTGCTATAATAGAAACCCTGAGTTGAGATTGTCGTTCCAATCCATTCCTTGACCTCTAATCAGAAATAAAGAAGTCGAACTCATTGAGTTTCAAGCCTTTCAAGCCCTTGGCCAATTATACTTTCGTAGTGGATGAGATTGAACACCTATTATCGATAAGGGACTATGAGGCTGCAAAGAAGCTATCTGAAGATCTCCGAAGCCTGGCACTCAAAGGGCTTCACTATTTTCAGACTTATGACTGGTTTATGCTGATGAGTGTAATTTCTCTTGGCTATCTTGGCTGGATGATCTATCTGATACTCCATGTATTGCAATCTTATACTGCATTACCAGGAACATTGTTCAGAAAGGAGCAATCAGTTTATCTCAGGAATAACACCATGAAGGTAGTGAAAATTCACTAAGTTGGCTTCGAACTATTATCAACTTCTGTCTGATAAGTTGCATGTTTTCTTATTTCAGTTATACATCTCTGGATGTCTCCTGATGGGATTGGTTTTCATCATATTGACTATGGAACACTCGCCTCCATTATATCATGCATATTTTGCAGTCACAATATTTCTTTGGATCCAAATTAGTTGCGAATATCAGTTTGTAAGAGCACTGTGGAGAAACATGCAGGGGAAAGAAATGAGTTACTTTTTCCTATATGTGGCAACTCTAATTGTGTCAGTTTTCATCCTCGAAATCCTGGTATAATCGGATAGTGATACTTCATTTAGCTGGTTATCTTTTGAGACTATCAATATCATTCTGAATTTATGTTTTGAACTGATGCAGGTTAAAAGCTTCACAGACAGAAAGTTCTATACTTGGATTTTCTTGCTAGTTGGGGTTCTTGCTTCTGGATACCTTCTTTATCCAAAACCATGGGGCTTGGGAATCTCAATTTTTATATGGCTATCATGTTGGTTTTTGTCTGGTTTCACATTGATGCCTGCCGAAATTCCAGATAATACTAAACTAGTGTGAGCCTCTTGTTCCATCTTTATTTAAATGAAGTTCTTGCTCATTCTTAAGTTTAACACCAGATTAGTTAAATAAGGACCTTTTGAGAGAGTATAATGCTTCGCAAAATTAATGGTTTTTGTAAATTTTCGTTGTCTTGGCATATCTTTTACTGGATTGTGTCCTGTCAGCTTTCATTTTGCTTTTTGATAATCTGTTATGCTAGTGAGACACTAGAGCTTATTCACCCAAAGTGAAACCATTAAACAAAAAACCGGACATGTTCATTTATGATTATTTTGTTAATTTGTAGTTTCACAATTGCAAACTTGATAATATAGATGCAGCAATCACCGAATAATGTACCGTTTCCAAATTGAGCTGTCTGTGGAATTATGAATCTGAGAAGTTACTACCACTTTATGCCTCCATATACAAAAAATAATATAATATGTTACCGTTTCTGTGGATTAATTCATTCAGGAGTTCATTTGATTACTTATTGTATTATTTCGTGTAGGACTTTGAGTGGTTTTATGATTGTATTAATCGGGATAGCAGCAAGATATGTGGAGAATTATGCACGAGATAGTAGATATTGGCAAAGTCTTACACATGACATGAAGAAATCCAAATTCCGTATGCTTTTCGTCCTGCAGGTGAATATGCTCAACACCATTTAAACCATGTAACTTTGACTTCTGAGATACCTAAGACCTAAGTTAGTAATTGACCCTTCTGTTGCAAACTTACAATTATATAGATACTTTTGGTTGCCGCATCATCCATTATGGTACCTTTGTCAACATCTCGGAGAACGGAAAAACAGGAGTTGCTTGCCCTACACCAAGTTATAAATTGGTTGCTTGCTGGTACTGTTTTTTTCTTTCCTCTGTCTGTGATTTGCTTAGTTTGTGACCTTTTTCTCCTACAGACACTCTATGATTCGAATATATTGTATTTGCACATTCAATGATGTTAAACAATAAGTAAAAATGAAATAATCGGCTCTGACTTATGAGCTACAGGAGGTAACATTCTTGGCCATCATGTAGATGGCAGTTTCAGTTTCCCTTTGTGGATCTTCACATCCTTGCTTCTTGTGTAGGTGTATCGTTGGTTCTCCCACTATTTTCAGCAACTGGCGTCTTGTCTAGACTTAATTCCATATTTCTTGGTTTTGCCCCAGCATTCCTCCTCCTGTCAATTGGGTACCTCTCTTTCAAATACTGGCGGAACATAAGAATAAATTTTGGACATGATGATTTGTTTTGGCTTTTCTTAGAATCATGTTGTTTAATCCCTGCAGATATGAAGCTGTGTTCTACGGGGCGCTTGCCCTTGCTCTTATGGCATGGATACTCTTTGAAAATGCTCTCCACATAAATAAACTGAACAACTCTACGAAAACTGTCAATGATATGGAGGATAGCTTTGTTTTGGCACCCAATGCTAGATGTTTGCAACTAGCTGATATGCGGATCCCACTTGCATTTGTAAGTAATCTCATTTTGCATCTCATATATCCTCGAGTAAACTGAGAATCGTTAGCCCAACTAGTACCAGTTATGCTCATCATATTCATTTATTGAATATATAATATTCTCTGCAGATGGTCTTCTTCAACATTGCATTCTTTGGAACTGGGAACTTTGCAAGTATCGCGAGTTTTGAGATATCTTCTGTTTACCGATTCATCACAATCTTCAGTGTGAGTATAAATTGAATACCTACAAACTATTAAACTCTGCTTTGAGCGCCTAGCTAAAATATTTTCCTGTTGGTTGCAGCCGTTTCTGATGGCCGCCCTTCTTGTTTTCAAACTACTGATTCCCTTTGCACTTGTCATGTAAGTAAAAGTTTAGTGGTTTTCATATTTCCATTATTCAGCTGCTTGCTTCTGTAATTATAATTCGAATTTGGTCTGTCTTAACTGCAGATGTGCATTTACCGCAATCACAAAATTGATTAGAGTTCCCTTACTGGGTTGTTACTTTCTCGTCATAATCTGTTCGGATGTTATGACTATTCACTTCTTCTTCCTGGTACGTCTCCCACAGACATGTTTCCATTCTTCACTTCTCAAAGTTGCTGAAATCTGACAGTTCTTGTTTCGTGTTGAAGGTTCGAAATACAGGAAGCTGGATGGAAATAGGCAACAGCATCAGCCATTTCGGGATCATGAGTGCTCAGGTCGTATTTGTTCTCTTGCTTTTCGCTCTAACAAGCGTATACACAAAAGACATTCAAACAAGATCCTCGAAGCAGCTGTCTAGGAAACAGATGTGATATACTAAAATTCTTTGGAAACTACAGTCTCGTGATTGCTCTGTTCGATTTGATCCCCTGTTTTATTGTGGGGTGATGATGTTACTGAAATTTTGTAGACGTGTTGTGTTCAGGTTAATGTTGTAGCGAAGATTAGAAGTATAGTTATAGACGAAAAAGTAATACGTAAATTTGAGAATTTTACTTTTTCTTATATGGACTTTGGTGTTTGCATGATTGCATGTAGCTGTGATTTGGCGATTGTATACCGACAGAAAGTTGCATATGATATATGATGATGACACAAATAATTTGAAACCTTTACAACTTAATCCAGTCTTCATTTGCGTCTGTCATGAATGCAACAAATAATAGAGTACCGTTGTGTTTTGATAACATAAATTAGGACTTGGCCTCTGTTGTTACTCTCTTCGCCGGCTGACATAATTGAAGTGAAGTACAATATAAAATATAATTAAGTAAGATTCAATAGAACCAAACTGAAAATAATGAGTTTTCAAATGAAGAGAACAACGCCTTACGAGTAGAAGTTGTCTTGTAATGTATCGTTTAATTTTGAAAATCCACCTTTAGAAGATTTGTATCATGCATGTGTTGGAAGTTCGATTAAAAATACAAGACAAAGTTAGTCAGTAACATAAATGTAAAGTAAATTTTATGTGACGGATGCAAAAATAAATATACGTACAGAATCGAATGGAAGTGAAAAGTAGGTAGATACAGTGGAAATGTTTGATTTAAAAAATGATGAAGGATAGGGAGTGAAGTGAAGATGGTGCATGAGCATGCATGTGATGAGAATGATTAGGAGAGAGCATCATGTTCATGTGCCTGCCGCAGACAACGGTCTACAGATTTCCACATATCTAGCTAGCCCCTTCAATAATGGACTTCCACATCCTGATTATATTTCGATTGAATTAGTGTCATGTAGTAAATGATAAAAAGCGAAATGAAACTGGTGGCATTTTAAAACTGAGGAAGGTAAATTCCCCGATGACCCGGCCATACCCGAACACCATAGTCTAAGAGCTACTGAACTAGAACAACATAAATTAATGTGGAGATAATAAAGGTGGTAATAATGATGAGAATAAATACAAAGAGACAAGAGAATGAATACAAAAAGGGACAACATACCAGATTACATCAAGTACAGCCTTTTTTACGTATAAATAGACACTTTTGTCCACTGCTATGGCAAATTTTCAGTTGGATCGACCCTTTAATTAGTTTTTGGTTAAGGCCTTAAGGGCTACAGTGCAGTTACTATTTACAGTACAAGTTTTAAAAGCATTTGTACAAGTTCGCTATGCCACTGCCAGTTCAAGAATCTAATTTAGACACAAGTCATAAAACTCATTTACTCAGTTAAATTTTTGTATCGGGTAGATAAAAACCTAAAAGCAAGAACAATTAATTAAAATAACCCACCGACTAATTACAGGATCATATGGACCCCACCTTCCAGCTCCATCCACTATCCCCGTGATTAGTGCAATAACGAGAGGACGCGTGTG
>JAQRGC012311927.1:0-11498 GCA_028659135.1 Plantago lanceolata | reverse complement strand
GTTTAGGGTATAAATCCATAATTTCATTTAATCGTCTTTTCTTTAGGTCAAAACACCGTATTGATATACAATGTAGTACTTAGATGTCATACACTATATATTAAGGAACTCGGACAACAAGTCACATAATGTTGTGCCTACATATGATGTATGTTGCTATCCAAGATGTCGGTTTTCACAAGACGTCCTGCATTTAACATAGCCATGCAATATAATTGAGTTTGACAGTGGTCTAGACGATTAATTTTGATAAATTTAGTGTGTATCTTGTGTGAGGCGCTCGTGATATGCGTATATAGTGGAACTTAAAATTAGGATGATATACACAAAAGAATGATTTGGGGAAAGCCTGTGTTTCGCAAAGATGATAACCTTTATGAGATATAGGCATTAACTACGTGTTTCCCTTAATTGGCAAGTCGTGTGCATTTGTGAGCTGCATAGCACACACAAAAAATGTGGTCGGGCACCCTAAGGCCAGCCCCTTGCTTGCGATACGGCGGTATACACGTGCAAGGCCTCTTAGGCACACAATACCATGGTTGTTCCAAGTGAGGCATGGGTGACCTAACTGGGACACACTACGACTTGCACCGGCCGGGGCCAGCACAAAGCCGCAGGGCAGACACTACGGCTTGGTGTGCATGAGTGAGCCGCAGGGCATACACTACGGCTACAAAGTCATTGGGACGTGGTGTGCATGAGTGAGCCTCCGGGCAAACAAACCACCCGTTCTTGTGCCAGTTGAAACTGTTTCATTTTTGGTTTTCAATCAAATACATATTCCTTTGATGTTACTGACAGATCATAAACAACATTGAAAGATTACAGAAAATCAAATCCATCACTACAAATTCAAGTTTTCAATTTTCTTCCATGTTTTGATAAGTGAGTTTCTACTACGTATTCAAACTGCGATATACCTTGTCTTATACATTCATTTCAACTTGTTATGCAATCTTACAATTTCTTGGTTATGTAATCAAATAGATATTCATATAAATCAGCCTTTACAGGACACAAACAATCAAATCCATGCCTTCACAGTCCATTTTTCTATTTTTCAGTGAATTTTCTAGTTGAACAATGTTCTCTCAGTCTTTCGTAATTTTTTTGTGGATGTTATGCACTCCCACATCTTCCTGGTTATGTTATCAAATAGAATTTCACACATACAAGCCTTTACAGGTAAAAAACAATCATAGTTATACCATCATAGTCCATTTTCCTATTTCTTAGTGATTTTTCCGATACCTGCTCTTTAAACACATATCTGTCATGCCTTAGACATATATATAGCTCAACATGCCATGAACTGAAACAAGTTCCAGGGTATTTCAAGATTTATATGTTCATATATATCATCCTTTACAGGCCACAAACAATCAAACTCATACCATCACAATCATTTTTCTATTTTTTAGTGAATTTTCTAGTTGAACAATGTCCTCTCAGTCCTTTCGTAATTTTTGTGTGGATGTTATGCACTCCCACATCTTCCTGGTTATGTTATAAAATAGAAGTTCACACATACAAGCCTTTACATGCCACAAACAATCAAATTCATACCATCACAGTCCATTTTTCTATTTTTCCGTGAATTTTCTGCTACATATACTAACCTCTGGCAGCCGAGCCTTTATCTACACATTCAACATGTCATCAACTATTAAGAGTTCACATGAGAGGTATTTAAATATATGTACATATGTAACTGCCACTAAATGCAGAAAATCCAACGTAGCATGATGTATTCGTCTGGAATCCGTGTAAAGTTATTCTTTTCCAAGACGCGTATGCAATGCTTGCAAAGCCACCCAACCTCTTCAAAGTGCTTGCATCCACAACTGATTTCAGTGCTTTATGAACAAAACAGTTGAAACATCGTCTACATCATCTGCCTGGTATACATCATACAGTTTTTTTTCACCTAGGTCCACAGATACATTAGCAACCGTCTCAAGTGATCTCCAAAACTCCTTCTGAAAGTACTTGAAAATTTTGAGTTTATACACCTAAAAACAAAAATGCAAAGTAGTTCAAATTAAGAACATAGATAATATGATACAAGACATGGATAGTAATTTTTTAAACATAGGGGCAGGAGAGTAGTTTTTTTTTTTTACCTCTACTGCATGTTTAACTAGGCCTGAAGGCATGTATATTTTTGGGGAGCAGAAAGAGTTTTTGAATTCTTTGAGGGGTTCGTTTGTTTGCCACGCACAATCATAGCATCAAACAATCTGAAGAATTGCGTAAGGGATGTCTTTTTGTTGGAATTGAATGAAATTGCATTGTTTGTGCTCTCACTCCGTTGTGATGATAGGACATTGGCTGAAAAGAACGTCTTGCTTAGGGCAGGGGACCATTTTCCCATCAAGGTGTATAATCTGTTGAATCAAGGCTCATCTTCAAGATCGTAATTATACACCATTCCAGCCTAATATTCTTCAAAATCTTCCTCATTAGTGAATCTGTACAGGCACATGTTGAATTCGTCATTGAATTTCTTATCATTCCTTAGCCGTGCACATTTGCTTATTGCATTCTGGTAGAGATGCCACAGACACAGTCTGTGTCTTGTGTCATCACCAAACACCTAGAACATAGAAGATAGGGAATTTTACTAGAACATATGGATAATTTGCTTAGAACATAGACAGAGTAAAAAACATAGTACATGTCCAATAGCCTTTGGTATCGCTTTATCCTAATCTGTGAAAATTGTAATAAGCTTCTTATTTCACAAATGATTCAACACTCTCATTTGCAATGAAAGCGCATGCGAACATGACATTGTTCCAATGGTTGTTGACCTCGACAAATGGGGCACAAATTAGACCGTACTTGTTGGTTCTAAAAGTCGTGTCAAAGATCATCACATCACCATACAAGTCATAGTCATCCTTCATCATTGAATCCCTCCAGAAAAGACTGCATAATCTTCCATTTTCATCTAGCTTGGGCGTAAAGTAAAATTATGGATCCTCTTCTTGTAATTTCTTGAGGATATCAAGCACATTCTGTGCATCTGCCCCACCCATATTCTTGGTTATGTACTGTGTTATATAATTTATATGGTCTCTTTTTATATTCCCAACATTCTCTTGCCCACCAGCCGCTTCCACCATATATTTGAAGGCATCGGTAGGTTTGACGAGAGCTCTCACCATCATCTCCATCACCTCTCCCTTTTCACCTGCTCATAACATAGGCAATATTTGATCAGAACATGGTACACATGTCATATAACATAGCCATAATATAATTTGCAGAGTTTATAACTTGTAATTTTCCTATTTGATCTGTGAAAATGGCTCCATTCAGGTCTTGCACGACCATGATTGTGCTCGATTATGTGTTCATGTACCACAAATTTTTTATTGGATATTAACTTGATCCTCATTTGTGTTTTGCAATCTAATCTCGAAGTAGTATTCTGTCTTCGCCTTCTCTTCTTTGGTTCGCCTTCTTGTGCTTGAGCATTGACAAGAGAAGATGGGGTGATCATAGGGCTTTTTGCTGCCTTCGATATTCCAGAACAACTACATGGATAATATTTTTCAAGAAGTTCCCCAACATAACCACCTCTTGATGTTGCCTTCTTGTCAGAAAAGCCTACAATATCAGAATGTCTTTTGTATAGGTTGTATAGCTCATCAACAGTCCCTGTGATCCCTTTCAAACATCCACAAATGTCAAAATATTCACGAAGATTAGCTGCATCTGCCATATATATTAAGTACATATAATGTAAATAGTGATACATATATATTCAGAACATAGGATGTGATGACTAGAACATACAAATGGTGATATATCATAGAAATTTCTGAAGAAAGTTTTGTGTATGACATACATATATTTAGAACATAGGATGTGATGAGTGTAACATAGACACTACTGTACTAGAACATACACATGGTGATATAACATAGCATTTCTGGAAAAAAAATCGTGTATGACACACTGTACATATATTCAGAACATAGGATGGGATGAGTATAAATAGACACTACTGTACAAGAACACACACATGGTGATATAACATAGCATTTTTGAAGAAAATATTGTGTATGACATACATATATTCAGAACATAGGATGCGATGAGTGTAACATACACACTATTGAACAAGAACATATATCTGTATTTGCAACAACAATGGTGGTATTAATATCATGAACTTCAACATCAGGAACATCATGAACATCAACATTAGATGCAGATCCAACATCCAAACACGAATCATAAATCAATCAGAAATAGAAAACAGAAATCGATCTACAAATCGATCTAGAAACGGCGAAACAGAAATAGAAATCTACGTTGAAATCGGCGAAATAGAAACAGAAACGAACCCGAACGACCGGATCGGTGGCAAAATAAATTTACGGTGATGAAATTGATGTAGAATCGGCGAAATCAATGGCAAAATTGATCTACGTTGAAGCGACAGCGTCGAATCGCTACGGTGGGGGAATCGACATAGAATCGGTGGAATCGGTGGTGAAATTGCCGGCAGCAAGCGCGGGGCGTCGAGCTTTCTCTCTCTACCGTTCGTCTCTACTATTTAGGGTTTTAGACAAATCGCGGGGTGTCGAGCTGTTATATATGACCCGGATTTTGTACCCGAATTTTCGACCCAGTTGCTAGCTTTTGGGTTTGGGGTTGATTTGTAATTAATAAAAGTATGTCTCTATGGTCTTTCTATAACTACGTCTCTTAGGAGACGTACTCCTTAGTAGCATGTTATTTTTATCTAACAGTGATTTATATAATAATTGTTACTCCTGCTATTAAAATAAAATTACAAGACGCATGCCTCACAATTTTGTTGTTATTAAAATTATAACACAAAAACACACTTCATATTTTTTATTTTTATGTATAATGATAATACTACGTATCCTAAGGGACGCCTCTTGGAGAGGGACATTCGAGACATATTTATACTAATTATAAAGCAACCCCAACACAACTTAACACAAAATTCAGAGTTATTTATGTCATTAATAAAACCCCAGAGATTTTTTTGCAAAAAAATAATAAAAAAAAAAACTCAACCCGTTCCTTCATTGCATCTTCGATCGGAGCTTTTTCGATCTGGTTTGTATTTTTTTAAAGTAAAAAACAAGTAAATAAAACACATATGATATTAATGAAAAGGCCTGTGATCTTAATCGAAAATCTTATGATTTTAACAAAAAAGTTCTATGATCTAACTAGTAACCTATGATTTTACTGATATGTCATATGATCTTACTTGAAAAGGTTATGATCTTAATTTAAAATGTCATGATCTAACTACTATTATCTATGATCTTAGTTGAAAACCCTATGATCTTAGTTGAAAACCATATGATCTTAAAATCATTTTCTATGATCTTAAAAGAAAATTCTATGATCTTTGTTGAAAATCTTATGATCTTACGTTTACTACATATGATCTTACCAATAATACATATGATCTGTAACAGAAGAGTTGTATTTCACATTTTTTGCAGAAAAGTCCCTCACATTTTTATTAATACACGGTGTACGCATGAGATTGAAATAAAATTATAAGCTGAACGGATGAGATTCAAATTGAACAAAAAATTGAGAAAAATTAGGGGGATCCACCCATCATTTTCTCTCTTATTAAAACAAATAATAATAAAACTCTACTCGCGGTCCGGTTTGTGCCCCCATATGTGACACCTACTTAATTTTTTTTTTTTGTAATGAAAAAAGTCACTCGTCCCGTGAAAACTTTTCATGACAAGTTGCAACAAATTTATTTCACTTTTAACCAATTTATTCCAACTAACTCTTGTTCAGCTCAGCAAAAAAAATTATCCCAAACCATGAACCAGATCCAAGCCCAACTCACAAATTTAATCTTCTTAAAATAAATTACCGTATCATATTCGTAAGACGCAAAACGCGCGCATCTCCGATATAGAGCTAGCCATGAACTGATGAGTGCTTGCCTTGTCTTAGTCAATGATTTTAAAGTTCAAGTTGTTCCAACATTTCAGGCAATGCCAAACGTTATCTATAAGTCGTTCTTAAACTCCCATTAAGTTATTCTTGTTTTTTTGGAAAACTACAATATTTCATAACACAAACAAACGTACTATTACACCTACGACTCAAAGCGCATCACTAGTGTGAGCACGCATCGAGTAAAATTGTAAATCAGATTCCACAAACGGAAACAGCCACGCAGGGCACTGGTCCCATACAAAACATCGTGAAGGGGACAATGGACTTCTAAAATTTACATCAAACCCTACTACAGAAGAGACCACACCGCTGCCGATTTTTGCCAGGAAGTCTGCGCACGAGTTACACTCCCTGTATTGAAAAACAAGCGACCATGATCCAAACTTGCTAAGGAGCTGCTTAATTTGATCGATTATGGTTTTGTGCCGCCATGGAGCTCTCTGGTTCCTGCAAATAACATTCCAAACAAGTAACGAATCAGTTTGAATCTCAAGTGTCTGTATCTGCAGTTGCAAAGCCAACACCAGTCCATGCTGAAGTGCCATAAATTCAGCATGGTTGTTGTCAGCTGCTCCAATATAACCTGTGGCCGCTCGAACAAACGAGCCGTCAGGTTTCCTGAAAATCACGCCCCAGCCAGCATGGCCTGGTGAGCTCTTAGTCGAACCATCACAATTCATAATAATGGTAGCATTAGTCTGTGGTTTCCAACGATGAGGCACATAAGAAATTACAGTTGGATTTTTGTTCTGTAGGCTAAAAACATCACTGAGTAACTGATAAAGTTGAAAACACAAAGCACGAATGTTAATTGGCTCATTGTTGAAAACAAAATTATTTCTAGCCTTCCAGAACACCCACCATGAACAGACCAGGACAAGCAATTGAGTAATAGTGAGAGTACTTTGAGAAAAAATCCACCAGTAATTTTCCTGTATTGAAGCCGTAGACGAATGCGTCCAAAACCTATCACGAATTGGTTGGAAAACTGGACATTGAAAACAAATATGATACTGTGACTCAGACTCATAAGCACATAAGAGACAATGTTTACTACTCAAAATGTTGTACCTAAATAACCTTTCACGCGTTGGAAGTTTTCCGTGCAAGACTACCCATAAGAACATCCTAATTCTTGGTAAAAGTTTAAGTTGCCAAACTTTATACCAAGGAAAAGCCGGAAGGCTGACATGTCTCTTCTGAAGAGCACCATAGGCTGATTTTAAAGTGAAATCACCAGTAGCGGTGAAAGGCCAGATGAATTTATCAGGGGTATCTAGTCGGGGAAGAGGTACAGCCATAATTTGAAGAACTAACTCAGGAGGAAGGAGCTGCATAAGTTTGTTTAGGTCCCAGGAACCCTCACAAATAAACTCAGCTACCTTAATATCCCTATCAGGAGAGAAGGTGACAAAATCAGCTAGAGAGTCCTCAAGAAGCCAGTGATCATACCAGAAACTAACCCCCTTACCATTGCCAATATGCCATCTTCCCATATTAAATAAATCCCCTTTAACTTCCAGTAAATTATTCCAAATCCAGCTACTAGACTTAAGTTTTTTGCAGTCTTGGAGGTCAGTAGAAGCATAGTATTTACTTTTTGCAAGTCTAGCCCAAAGTGAATGAGGGTACTGGATTAACCTCCAAATTTGTTTCAAATGAAAAACTTTGTTAAGGTGTTTTAAATTTCGAATCCCTAGCCCACCCCACTGTTTGGGAGTACAAACAAGATCCCATTTAACTTTAGATAAACCCTTTTTATTTCTGTCAGCACTCCATAAAAACTTCCTATGCATACTATCTAAATTATGAGACACAGAACAAGGAAGTTTAGCTACAGCCATTGCTAATGAAGGAATAGAGGTGGTAACTGTTTGGATCAATAAGGCTCTCCCTGCCAGAGATAGAAATTTATTTTACCAACCAGTTATTCTACTCAACACTTTACCGTGTAAGTGATCAAATAAATCAGCTTTTTTCCTTCCTAAAAGGAAAGGTAAACCAAGATATCTGTCTTGCCTCTTATTCCTAGTGACACCCAAAGAACTAGTGAACTCTTGTTTCAGGTGAAGTGGTGTAGTTGGAGAAAAGATAATTCTTGACTTTTCCCAACACACAGCTTGTCCCACAGCTTCAGCATAGGTTGAAAGTAAGCTAACTAGACATTTCACAGTTTTCCTATTTGTTCTACCAAAAACCATACAGTCATCGGCAAACAAAGTAGAGGCACGGCAGGACCATACCTAGAGGGCTTTAAGGTGTCAAAAAGTTTATTTTCTACAAGTTGCAACAATCTTAAAACCAGCAAGTCTTGACAGAGGATGAAGAGATACGGGGACAAGGGGTCCCCTTGTCTTAATCCCCTGGAAGGCTTCCAGGTTTGAGACACCACATTATTGACTTTAACTGAAAACACAGTGGACTTGACACAGGACATGATCAAATTACGAAAGTGAGTGGGAAAATTATACTTGATCAAAGCCATTTCAAGAAAATTCCACTCTAGCCTGTCGTAGGCTTTAGCAATATCAAGTTTTAGGGCAAAGTAACCAGTTTTATTTTTCTTTTTATTCATTGAGTGTATCATTTCATGGGCAACTAAAATGCTATCCGAGATTTGCCTCCCCGGTATGAATGCATTTTGAAAGGGAGAGACCAAAAAATCCATAAAAGGTCTAATTCTAGCTACCAGTAGTTTAGATATTATTTTATAAGCCACATTACATAGGCTAATGGGCCTGAACTGAGAAACAAGTTGAGGGTTATCTATTTTTGGCAACACAATAATATGTGTGTCATTCAAAGCCACAGGCATAATCCCTGTGTCAAAAAAATCCCTCACCATGGACTTGATACTAGGGCCTACTATCTCCCAGTGATCCTGGAAAAAGGCTGCACCAAGTCCATCAGGTCCCGGGGACTTGTCTCTACCAATGGAAAAAACATCATCATAAACCTCAGAATCAGAAATAGGAGCAAGAATACTTTCACACTGTGAACTAGACAACTTAGGTGTAGTAATAGACCTAAACTTGTGAGTAGTTCCCCCTTGAGATTGACTCTGGTTTTTAAAAAAGAAGAAAAATTGTTGGCAAATGTCATTAGGGTCAGTAAGCCACTCCTCGGAGTTGGATTTGATACCATGAATCAAGCTCCTTCTCTTTTGGTGAGTGGCTACTGAATGAAAGAACTTTGTATTCAAATCCATACCCTGAACCCAATGTGCCTTAGCTCGTTGTTTCCAAAAACATCTTCTTTGATTAAGAAGATTATTTACAAAAGCTCTAGTTTGATTTTCTTCCATGCCAATGACTGTTGGATTTGTGTGAATAATACTATCTAGATAATTCAGTCTTTGAAAACCATTTTTAATTGCAGTGTTTAAATCTGAGAGATCACCTAATTTCCAGGATTTAGTCATTTGAAGCAGTTTTTGACCAACTTCCCCCATGGGAAGAGAATCAATTAACTGTGACCATACCTGAGCTAAATGTAGTCTAAACTCGTCAGAGTTGCCCCAAAAATTTTCATATCTTAGTGGTTTTTGACCACAAGGAGAATACAACCTAGAATCTATAAGTAAGGGTCTGTGATCAGAAGCAGAGCAAGGCAGGTGTCTAACGATAGTATTTGGGCAAAGATTTATCCAAGCTTTATTACTACACGCTCTATCCAGTCTTTCACAGATAAAATTTGAAAGAAACCTCCTATTATTCCAAGTATAAGATGCACCACAAAAACCTAGGTCACTTAAATGACAATCATGCAAGCAAGTATGGAAATCATGCATTTTCGTGAATTTAGGTTTCCTGCCCCCAAATTTTTCAAAATCATACAAGATTGCATTAAAGTCGCCTGCCACGACCCACGGACCAGATACCTTATGACTAAAAGCACGAAGAGAATCCCATACCTGAGACTGTCTAGCAGCATTTGGCTCATTGTACACAGCTGAAAAGTTGATCGGGCGGGCCAAGGCAGGTAACGTCATTCGAAGGTGTAAAATACGCAGATTACCATCAGTCAGTTGAACCTCCACACGCCTAGCATCCCAGAGAACCCAAAACCCCCCCCACCTGATGGTGTTGAGGAGATGGTGGCACAATTATACTATTAGGAGTTGGAAGATTGTCGATAAGCCTAGCTGATCTTTCGAACCCCACACGAGTGTCAAGAAGGATAGTCACCAGAGGTTGATGTTGTAACAAGTATTGACGAAGGGATTCTTGTAGATGAATCCTCGCCGCTCCTCTAACATTCCATATAATGATCTTCATTGAGTGTGGTGTTGGAACAGGATACCAAACTCCCGGCTCCCGTGGGAAGAGAGGACCCCCGTCGGCGTTTCCCAGAGGTGTCAGGAAAACAGCAATTGATTCCCCGCTCCCCATGGCTGAATTGACACCATATGACGCTGTTCCATTCCTGTGAGTAGAGGATTGAAGACACTGAACACTCTCACCGAGATTGAGCTCGTCTGCGGCACTGGAGGGAATTGGAACAGAGTCGGTAATTGGTAATAAGACTGGAGCCTGTAGATATTGTGTTGTATCCTCACTAGACGTCGATTCATGTAGAACTCGTGCCACTGGTGTTCCGTCATGAATTGTCGGTGAATTCCAAACGGATTCGGCACCAGTGAACTCGGGATTGTGTGGACCTGATTCTTCGGTCGAAGTTGGTCCCATGCCGGAATCTGATGCATCACCCACCAACGATGTACTCGGACTGTTACATTGCGGTTGTTCTGTGCCTCCGGCCTCCTGTAAGGTTGGAACTGATGACGAGTTGGTTGACGCACTATGACGCCTACGGTTTGGCCGTCTCCCTGTGATTGTGACCGGGAGGACTCTCCCACCTGGAAACGCCGGTTGTTTAGCACCTCTTGACGTCCCCAACTTTGGAGAAGGTTTGGAGATGGTCTTGGTGGGGCCCTGGCAGTTGGAAGCGTGCTTCGTCTGGGATTCTCTCTTATCGGTACCCTTGCCTCGACGTGTTGTCGTGGGTGTTGTGGTTCCACCGTCGAATGGGACTGTGGAATTGGAACCATGAACTGGCCAATTTGTATAAAATTGGACGGAGCCATCGCTTGTCCACTTTGATTGGTAATTGGCTGTGTGAGCGTTGGTGGCTGCACCCTTACTGCTGGTGAGATGATCAGCGGCAGGTAAAATATCTGATTGGTTTGAACCGTGAGACTTGACGGGAGAATCAGTTGACTCGGTTGACCTCCCTCCATTGGTGGAGCTTGATTGAACTGGTTCGGGGGATTGGGTGGTGGCTGAGACTGGCGGGGATAGCGCCGATTTGGCTCCATGAGGAGCAGAACCCGGCGAGATCAGATCTTGATGGCTGGAATATGAAACGTCCGAAGAAACAGTGTTCTGGGAAAAAGGAGGAGGGGAATAAGTGTTAGGAAACTTGTAATTTTGATGAGCAATTCCATGTAAGACTAAATTAGGATTTAAGTCCAGAAATTAGTACTCTTAAGCCTATAGGAAAACCTT
>JAQRGC012311801.1:0-11067 GCA_028659135.1 Plantago lanceolata | reverse complement strand
GCAGTCGGGTTTGTCTGTCTCAAACTTGTCAAAATCGTGACTTTCGCATGATGAAAGAAAGGAAGAGAATTATCTATATTAGTATCAATTGTTGCATTGCTGCTAGATCATTTACATGTATTATATCATTTGTTAGGGAGTAAGCATGTTTCTTTTTGTCATTCTCTTGGGCTTCTGTTCACAAAATATTTCTGGTTCCTAGGAAGCAGAGGCCAAGTGCAAAGGAAATTACGACGACCCTGATGACCCAAAGTGCTATAAGATACTAAATAAGATTGGCGAGGTAAGAAACATAGATCCCTGTAAAAACTTACCTTGATTGAACAACTTACTAATTCAGAACTTTTTGTTCAGGCTTTGTTTGGTTTGAACATATATAACAGCCTGGAACCCTGCTACCATAGTCCTGGATCTGAAAACACAAATGCCACTCTTCCAGACAGCTTCAAGCAACTTGGGGTGACAGAGAGGCCACTCGCTGTTAGAAAGAGGATGTTTGGCCGTGCATGGCCTTTTCGTGCACCTGTTAAAGAAGGAATTATCCCATCTTGGCCCAAGTTGATGAGTGGGTTCGACGTCCCTTGTATGGTAAGGAAAAAAATTTGGAAAAGAACCTGAAAAGAAATTAACTTCTCTCCTAATGTCCCTTCTGTGTCAGTTATCTTTAGCCATAATTTTCCCAAAAAAAATCTTGTCACTTTCCTTGCACCTAATTGCTCAGATGCATAAATTGTTGGGTACTGCAGGATGATGAAGTAGCAACTACATGGCTAAACGACGATGCGGTTAGAAAAGCAATTCATGCTAGCCCTGTATGTTACTGATCCAACCTTGGTTTAATTATCACCAGTCTAATGCTGAAGTCAATTTAACTCTTATTTAATTATAAAATTGATCAGGAGGTTGGAAACTGGAGCATATGCGCTGATTTGTTTTATAATAGTGATGCTGGGAGCATGCTAAGCTACCACAAGAACCTCACTGCCAAAGGTTATAGAGCTCTAATATATAGGTAATTTACGCTATTCTGAAGTTTAAGGAAAGTTTTGGTACGAATCTTCAGTTTGACATCTTCAAATTTACTTCCTCAAGCCGCAACAGTTTGTTAGCTCGAGTGCTTACAAGATTGTATTTTTCATTTTATAGTGGTGATCATGATATGTGCGTTCCATTCACTGGAACTGAAGCATGGACACAGTCACTGGGGTACAAAGTAATTGATGAATGGAGGTCTTGGAGAGTCAACGAACAAATTGCTGGGTAAATATATTTTCTGTGTGATAGTTACCTATAGTATCTAAATATTATTTTGCTACAAGTATTCTTCGGGAATGTTCCCTTGGCGCGTGGACATGTATCCCTTTTTCTTTCTTTTTGCTTAAATGTGAGTTTTTTCACATTTAAATCTTTTCTTTCTGTGAAGCCTTGAATGAACTATAGTTCACTAAGTTGAGATATTTATTGATGATATGTTTGTGCTTCTAGCTACCTCAATCCTCACATTTGTACTTGTGTGGATGTGCAGATACATACAAGGGTATGCTAAAAATCTCACTTTTCTCACTATCAAGGTATGATCATGGATGTGCACTCTGCTCCTTTGAAAACTACAAGTTAACTTATCCTCCTCCCGAGTTTTTAGATCTGTGCTCTTGCTCTACAACAATTTTGCTAAAACAGAAAGTTCTTAAGTTTTCAAGAATCATTTAAGAATTGAGTATTTTGTTTCTAGTCATAGAAATACTTGTTCAAGGAATACAAGAAAGATATAATCGAATTGAAAACCAAAATCCACCAATTTCTCACAAGTCATAAACTAGGTTTTTAAAGATAAGATAACCATTTTATGTGAAAATCATTGACAAAGTTACTTCTGTTTTTGCTTTCCTGGAAGGAGACAAATAAGTAACAAGTTCTTACTAATTTTTGTGTTTTTTATATTCATGCAGGGAGCAGGACACACTGTACCTGAATACAAGCCCAGAGAATCATTAGCGTTTTTTAGTCGCTGGTTAGAAGGCAAAAAGATATGAACTATGAATGACAAACAGAGAAGCTCAATTGTTCAGAAACTATTCATACTTGCATAGTTACACGATACACGATCAATAACAGTGCCTCAGTGAGATGCCAGTTAACGGTAGAACACCGAAGCTGGGAAATGAATAAAACTGATTGTTACCTTCTAAAACATTAGATACATTACTTCAGATTTACGACAACTTGTATTGTGTCCGGTGTTCTCAAACAAATGTTGGATTATGTTTGGTTGTTGCCTTGACAATGACAAAAAAAACGGAAGCTGTTACGTGTAAATTATTGTCTGCGTCTTCCTCTCTCTGTTCTTTTTCTTTTTCTGTTAGCGTATCTCGGTGTGTCTACGTGCTTCTGTTGCATGTGGCAAAGATAGGATAGCGCCGCATTGATGTTTGAATTGGAAAAGGCATCATAATTTATGCGTTCTCATAGACCATGCGTGCAGCCGTGCACACGTTCATTTTGAATCTATGAGCTTGCACGCGTGATCATACAGAACTCCAAAAGGGAAATGCATTAGCATTGGAGGCGAATGTCATTCGTTCCTTAAACTGGAAGGAGAAAAAAGAGCTTCTTTGAGCTTCAGGTAGTACTCGGATCATCGGATGCGAATCAAAATGTTCATAGCGGACCGCCTATTATCCTTGGCATCTACAGTGTGAAAGATTGACCTCATTGTCTTCACATGAGTCATCATCTTCCTATTTCATACACCATGTGCAGACAAATTTTCATGCATAGGCTTCTGCATGAAGTAGAATGAGTTATGGCTTTACTGAAGGACACATCAATGGCTTGGCATATTTTCTTTGCTGGTAAAAGAAATAAAGGGTTCTGAATATAGTGGGGTGAGGTCATCATCTTCTTGTCCTCTTATACTACCAGTCCTGCTATCTAGGCCTTATATTAAAGTAGCAACAACCTCCCTCTTAAAAACACAGTAGGTTACTCAGAAAGAAAGAAATTAAGTTCAACATGGCCAAGATCAGAGTGATTCCACTATTTCTGTTAACCATATCAGTTTTCATGTTTCTGCATTTGTATGTTGATGCAGCGCCTCGATTTTCTCTTGTGAAGTCTCTTCCGGGGTTCAATGGCACCTTGCCTTCGAAACACTACTCGGGGTATTGTTTTGTTATTTATTGTGATCCTTTTTTAGGTAAGTGAACTAATTAACTTTGTATTTTGTTGATTTTTTTCGGTTTTATGTGGAAAACAGGCATGTGATACTGGATGGAAATCCACAGAAGAACCTGTTCTACTACTTTGTTGTGTCTGAAAGAAATCCAGTGAGTGATCCTGTTGTTCTGTGGCTCAATGGAGGACCTGGCTGCTCCAGTTTCGATGGATTTGTCTATGAGAACGGTAAATATTCTATCAACTTAAAACTGTTAAATGTCGTCAGATACATACTGGCGATACTGCAGATTCTACTCGATTTTATCACCTGTCTGGTAGGAATCACATTGCTGGGATAGATTCACATTGTCAGGACCATATCTTAGTGTTTATTTTCCAGATAAAGACAATACCTTCGGTTTGATGCTTTTGTCATACTAGTGAAGCTTTCGTCATGAAATGTGACGGTAGCATGTTGTTTATCCCAACTTGCATTTTTAGGCTCCAGGAAATTCCTGGCATGGAAATGTTATTGAGTTGCACTTTAATGGTGAACAGGACCTTTCAATTTCGAAGCAGCGAAGGAAGGAGGAGACTTGCCTGTTCTGCATCTGAATCCATACTCATGGTCTAAGGTTTAAAATTTCTCCAAAGTTTTGAAATTCTAGTTTTTTTTCTTCACTGACATTTCTAAGTTCCAATACATTCTTGTATCAACTTAGGTTGCCAGCATTATATATCTGGACTCTCCGGTTGGTGTTGGATTCTCATATTCGTTGAACACGCCCTCTTATGAGTCTGGAGACTCGCAGACAGCAGCAGATGCTCACCTTTTCCTGCTTAAGGTACAATTTGGTGAATGTAGTGTTATATAGTGACTTAACAATCCGTTGCTGATCATATAGGGAGTCGATTTATCAACTGATCAAATGAATTGTTATGGCTGGCAGTGGTTTAGGCAGTTTCCAGAGTTCCGTGCAAATCCATTTTATATTGCAGGCGAATCTTATGCAGGCATATACATTCCTACTCTTGCTATTGAGGTTCACAAAGGTAGCATAAAATCGAGTTTTTTCAGCATGCAAGTCCGCATTTTCTGTATTGTTCTTGTAAATTTTGATGAAGTACAATTATCACCATTCACCAGTTGCTAAATGTATGCAGGAATCAAGAGTGGCCTTAAACCTGTTATTAACTTAAAGGTAAGTTCTTCTGTTGGCTGCCATTTTCTTCCTCGGACATTCTTTTTTCGGCTTTCTTTTTATGGTCTGAGGCAGGAACTGATATTGAAGACTTGATCTGGTGCAGGGTTACATGGTGGGGAACGGGGTGTGCGACCATGACTTTGATGGCAATGCGCTCGTCCCATTCGCGCATGGGATGGGCCTCATATCTGACAGTATGTTCATGGTGCGTGGCGCGCAACATTTAACATTCATTTGTCACTCCAAAAGTAGACTTCACTGATCAAATTGGTTTCAAATGGAAATTCTCTCTGTTTCCCATTTTCTGATATTTTCATACGAACTGGTTTCCGTTCCAGAAAGCTCAAGTCCTGTGCAAAGGAACTTACCACAACACCAAAAGCGTCGTGTGTGAAGACATACTAGATAAAATCGACAAAGTAAGAAACTCATCGAGTGAGCAATACAACTACAAAGCTTAAGATTAGTTTCATTTCATAACTCGCTGTCTCCTTGACCCCATTTATCGAACGTTCTGTTCAGGTTTTGGATGAGTTGAACAGCTATGACATCCTGGAACCATGCTTCCACAGACCCGAACCAAATCATGTTGATGGAAACACGAGCTCATCATTGCCACAGAGCTTCAAGCAACTCGGTGCAACAGAGAGGCCATTTCCTGTTAGAAAGAGGATGTTCGGTCGTTCCTGGCCTTTCCACGCACCTGTCGAAGAAGGAATTATCCCATCGTGGCCTCAACTATCGAGAAAACTCACTGTTCCTTGCGTGGTAAGAAGAAAATGCTCTCTAATTGTAATGTGATGTCAGTCCAGCTTCAGTTCTATATACTTCTATCTTAATATGTCTGATTGTAGACCCCAAGACTTGTTGGTTGATGCAGGATGATGTATTGGCAAGTAAATGGCTTAACAACGACGCAGTTAGAGAAGCAATTCACGCTAACCCAGTATGTAAACGAACTCTTGCACGGTTATCTTTTCACTAGAATACAGAGACGAATTAACTCGTCTTTGATTCCGTTTCAGGAGAGTGGAGACTGGAGCATGTGCATCGCCATTCAATACAAGCATGATGCAGGGAGCATGATTGGCTACCACAAGAACCTGACTGCCAGCGGTTACAGAGTTCTGATATACAGGTACTGTGTTTTTTCTCAATTTCAAAGAAATATTTGATCAGTTCATCATTGTTTGAAAACAAAATGTAAATGTACACACGAAAACTGTTTCTTGTTCAATTTTGTAGTGGGGATCACGATATGTGTGTTCCGTTTACTGGAACTGAAGCATGGACGCGATCACTGGGATACGACATGGTGGATGACTGGAGGCCTTGGATATCCTCCAATGGGCAAATAGCAGGGTACATGTTCTCTTGCTGCATCTAATTTGATTTAAACCGAAGTCCATATTTCACGGCACGAAGTTTTTGCAGCTTGAATCAGCTAGGTTTTCTAACGTTGAATGTGCAGGTTCATACAGGAGTATGCTCAAAATTTCACTTTCCTCACTATAAAGGTATGCTTATGCATGTGACCTATGTATAGATCTCCATCGCAATCTCATGCCAACAGATCACCAAGGCGGTACTGTTAGGTGACAGAATACCAGCATGAGCTTACAATTATCGGCTTTTCTATGTTATAAACACAACTGCGGATTCTAAAATTTTAATGTGACACAGGGAGCTGGACACACAGTACCTGAATACAAGCCCAGGGAATCATTGGATTTCTTCAGTCGTTGGCTGGAAGGGAAACGTATATGAGGGACAATCAAACATAGACGCACGGGAAGATGAAGGTTCATATACATGCATGAAACATATTACAGTATATATAATATATTAATATGATAACTGAGACAGAAAGACAAGTATATGTGCCTCAGATGTATAAACATTTATGTGCACCATAGCATGTTAAATACTTAGAACTGTAAGCATACTTGAGCAGAACAGGTATCTAGCAACTCTTTCGGTTCCAAAACCTTGCATCATGTTTTCACAACTAGCAGGTGTCCTGGTTTCATATGGCACAAGACAACAGCATCTTAAAAAAAAAAAAAAAAACTAGCTAAAAATGCTCGGCAACAACACAGTAGAATAAAGTAAGAAAGACGTGTACAACCAGGTGAGTGCGTGTATACACTAGTATAGAACAACAAATATACTGTATGGGGATTGGGGAAAGAGAGACACATTTCACAAAGGTTTTTAGTTAGGAAAATTGGAGAAGATGTTTACTTGCGAACAGAGATTAATGTCAAAATCCAGAAAGCATAGTGACAAAAACACAAGATGGAGTGCTGCAAATGACAATACCACACGAGAGAGAGTGGTCCTTATACGCTCTAATATCAGCTCGGCACCACCTCCCTGATCTACGATAGATACAAGAGACCTAATCTTTTTTTTACACTTGCTCACTTAGTTAAATGAAGGAAATACTGATAACTGCAGAAACCATAAAAGAGACAGAAATTACAAAGCCTGCGTACATGCACCTTGTCCTGCTACTTCCTAGACCTCAGCCCTCTTGCCTGCTTGTCATCTTCAGCGGGTACAAACCTTGGCAAGGTTACCATTGTATTTACACGGGCCACTCCTTCAAGAGCTGACCAATCTTTTTCAACATCCACATTTGTATCGGAGGCTTCCTCATCATCTTCATCATCATCAGAAGCATTCTCTTTGGATTTATTGGTAGAGAAAGTGGACTCGTCTGAATCTAGAAAGAGGCAGACAACTGCACAGTCATCAACCTTAGAAGTGGGGTACTTTGACCTCCATGCCTTCACTGCTGTCTGTACCAAAATTCGTGATGCATTTGAACGTTCGGAGCAAGAACTCACAATGTCCACCACTTCTTCATTTGTGAGGACATCCCAAATCTGGAACATAAGGGATAGGTGATTAACATACACGGTGCGGACTTCGTGGGTTTACCAACTTACTCCTCTGATTGTTTAAAAAATGAGGGAGGCATATAATACTATTCAAGAAGACACAAGCAAGTAGTACTTTATAACAGTACTAGGCCATGTGGAACATAAATGCAAGTTTTGAGTAATTTTCAAAATTTTAGAAGAAAAAACAAGGAAATGACCAAACCTCAGACACTATTTATTTTTTCCTAACAATACATGGAAGTGTTGGGTATTGGGACAAAACTATTAAATCTCGAAAGCATAGCATTTGCTTACCCCATCTGTTGCCAGAACTATGAACTCATCCTTATCAGTAAGGCGTCTGTAGGAAATTTGCGGCACGGAGATGAGACCATAATCCTTGAGACAGAAATCTCCAAATGCACGAGCCATTGCAAGGCCAGGAGAGTCACTGTTTGGGAGCCACACTCTTGCCACCTGAGGCTCATCATGAAGAGCAAAAACACGACCTCTACATTTACGGATTCTGGCTGCTTCCGCTATAATATAGTAAGAATATAATCAATTGACTTGCGCATAAAAAACTCAGTTGCTAAACATTACTTATTCAACATTGTGGATCAATTGTTATCAGCAAGTAGTGCCCAAACCATATAGAAAATCCAGCATAAAGAACTCAGTTCGCTGGTGATAGAAGGTCAATAGAATCAGTGACAAAACCATAGAGGATTTCATCCCCCCCGAACTCAATATCATGCATTATCAAGCTTTATAAATGCTACTCCCTCCAATTGTTTTTTAGTGACGTTCTTACATTTTCAACTTTTAGTTATTATAAGACGTTTTAGGGGGTTTCTTGCATAGACTCCCATCTTTACCCTTATAGCTAGTTGGTTTATTTTACAAATCAACCATGATTATCTTCAATTCCCCATACTTTATTTTACAAGAGAATGAGAAAAGGAGAGTCTGTACCTGGAAGATTAGGCTTGAGATCCACAGTGAGCTGGATGGCGGTAAGTGAATTCTTCTCATCTCTTGTACCAAGTATCGCTCTCGAGTCCCCAATATTTCCAATGATAAGATCCCACCCCTATTTCAGAAGATAGTAAGGTATCTAAGACATTCAATATCATCACCAAGCATCACTACCTGAATTTATTAGATACCTGTTTCACCAGTGTCACTGCTGTTGTGCCACTGCAGAACGCATCAATGTGTGGACTCATTTTTAACTCCCTGTCCATGATCTTGAAAGCCTTCAAAAAGGACCCCTTCAGTGTATAAAAGATCTCCGGGTACTTTCCATTTTCTTTGACATCAGCAGAAGCCTTAGACACTTCACCAGCAGGTGGTAAGAGGGAAGCATCTTCTGACAAACAACTTCCTGTGGTTTTCAAATTGAACTCACTGAGAACTTCATCACTCTTCGTACTGATTTCCCAGTTAGCACTGAGCTTCAGGGGAAGCGCATCTCTAACTCGCTTTGCAACCATATGACCATAAGGACCATGACCATCAAACACACCACAGAAAACTGTGTCTGTTCTTGAACCAAAATTCTGCACATTCCAATTCACAAGGAATTAGCCAAACAAAATCTGAGTTGTAAGGACTTACTGTAGCAAGAAAAGCATAGAATGGGCAAAGACACAACATTATCGTACAAACACACAATGGAGCTTCAAATGAATGTCAGAATGGGCACAGACACAACATTATCGAACAAACACATAATGGAGCTTCAAATGAATGTCCATTTATATACACACTGCACACACATTTGCAGTTCATGCCCACAAACAAAAGGATCACTAGGTGAGGTCTTTAATCAGCATATAACAAGAACCACGGTTGATCTGGTAAGGCACAAAAATCTACCACATAGCTAAAATCCTTCATGGTAAAGGCACAAAAGACTGATGTGTTTCAATGCAGACAAGATTCATATATTTAAAATTATTCAGCATCATGATGGGAGAGTATGAACAAACCTCCCAAACAATCATGGCATCTTGATTGGTCCCCTTCTTCCGTTGCTGGGAATACAACGAAGCACTATCAGTCGATCCATTCAAGAACACGCGTCCTGGAATCCTGTGCAATTGCTCCTCCCTCCTATCAAAGGAGGAATTCCGTGATCCTTGCCTCCTCACCCCCTTCCTGAACCCGATCGGAGAGCCGGGCAGGGGGCTCCTGCTTTCAGTGGAGAAGCAGGACCCCATCCTGAGGGCCCTGATTACGTTGAGTATGCACTCCAGACCCACCAAACGGTCGGAGCCCCTATTTTCTGTAATTGGATCCGTCACGACAAACTGTAAATAAACCTCCCAAAGGGGCAACCTATCACCCTCTACAAAAACAGAAGCCAATCCGTCCGATAAACCGCTTCTCAAACACTACTACTTACTTATATCCTACAACGAAATAGGCCTGTTTACAAGAAAAGGCACCGCCCCATCTAATAATAACCCACAAAGCTGGACAAGAATAAGCTTATCAAACACATCCTACAGAAGAAATGAATCAACTGGCCTTATTCTAAACAATTTCCTCACAAAAAGCACCAGGAATCAGAAACTATTACAAAAACACGCCTTTATCCTTGTCCAATTCTAAACAAAATTTCGCAAAAAGGCAAAAAGGCACAGATCTAAAAAAAAAAAAAATCTTAGACCTTTCCTATTCAATACAGCAAAGCAAAAAAACCCAATGAGAGGCAATTAGAATAATCACCAGCCAAAACCCACTTGAGAAAATATCAAGAAATTGGGAAGCGAATCGAATATTGGAGCCCCACGAATCGGGCCCAAGAATCCAACAAGAAACCAAACAAACCCTGAAATCGAAATCAGCGGAGCTCCAAATTCTTTCTTGTTTCCTGCAGAAATCCAACAACCAAATCAAAGGCAAATCAAACAAGAATGAATCAAGAAGATAGATAAACAAAGACCGCCATAAAAGACCTTTTTCTTGGTTGAGATGGAAAGGGGAGAGAGAGGGTTAAGAGAGATGATTTGTTGTCAAAGGTGATACATAGATATATTGTGCACCGTATCCCATCCCTTTCTAGAACACCTCGGATTCGTATGAATACATCACCTTCTCTTTCAGCAGGTAAAAGTATTATTGTTGTAATAATAAATTCAAAAATACTACTACTCCGGTTAAAAGGACGGAAACTTTCTGGAGCTGGGACTGGGTAGATTTGTCGGATTAAAAAACTGTTAATGATGATGAATGAGATTTTTGTTTATTGATGATGGTGATGATTATGGGATTTAGTTTTATTAGAAAAAAAATATATTAATGGCAATGGATAAGCCAGGACCTAATATTGCGGGTCGTATATGTATGGATGTAAACGGTAAAGACTAGCATGTTTTTTATTCAATTCAACAAAAAAAAAAAAAAAAGAAAACAAGTTTAGGCATGTCTTTGTTGATGTGATGATTGATGATGATTATGATGAAGAAGGCAAATTCTAGTAGTTTTCTATATTTTCGCCGAATTATTGTTCATGGATGGAACATTTTATTAAAATTCTATACTTTTAAAACTATAATCTACACTCTTAAAACTAGAGTGTATGTTGTAGAGAAATTCTTGAAAAAATACTTATCTTTCTTTCATTATAGGAAATACCGTTTATTTTAGTTATTAACTAGACTACTAGAGTGTTTAGTGTATTTAATTTTAATAAATACAACTGGTATTTCCTATATTAGTGGAAAGATCAGTCTTTTAACATATTATCTGTATATTGTATTGTATTTGTAACGTTCAGTCACTAGTTATTTTGACCCCACATAATAATA
>JAQRGC012311800.1:0-10957 GCA_028659135.1 Plantago lanceolata | reverse complement strand
TTTACATGTATTATATCATTTGTTAGGGAGTAAGCATGTTTCTTTTTGTCATTCTCTTGGGCTTCTGTTCACAAAATATTTCTGGTTCCTAGGAAGCAGAGGCCCAGTGCAAAGGAAATTACAACGACCCTGATGACCCAAAGTGCTATAAGATACTAAATAAGATTGGCGAGGTAAGAAACATAGATCCCTGTAAAAACTTACCTTGATTGAACAACTTACTAATTCAGAACTTTTTGTTCAGGCTTTGTTTGGTTTGAACATATATAACAGCCTGGAACCCTGCTACCATAGTCCTGGATCTGAAAACACAAATGCCACTCTTCCAGACAGCTTCAAGCAACTTGGGGTGACAGAGAGGCCACTCGCTGTTAGAAAGAGGATGTTTGGCCGTGCATGGCCTTTTCGTGCACCTGTTAAAGAAGGAATTATCCCATCTTGGCCCAAGTTGATGAGTGGGTTCGACGTCCCTTGTATGGTAAGGAAAAAAATTTGGAAAAGAACCTGAAAAGAAATTAACTTCTCTCCTAATGTCCCTTCTGTGTCAGTTATCTTTAGCCATAATTTTCCCAAAAAAAATCTTGTCACTTTCCTTGCACCTAATTGCTCAGATGCATAAATTGTTGGGTACTGCAGGATGATGAAGTAGCAACTACATGGCTAAACGACGATGCGGTTAGAAAAGCAATTCATGCTAGCCCTGTATGTTACTGATCCAACCTTGGTTTAATTATCACCAGTCTAATGCTGAAGTCAATTTAACTCTTATTTAATTATAAAATTGATCAGGAGGTTGGAAACTGGAGCATATGCGCTGATTTGTTTTATAATAGTGATGCTGGGAGCATGCTAAGCTACCACAAGAACCTCACTGCCAAAGGTTATAGAGCTCTAATATATAGGTAATTTACGCTATTCTGAAGTTTAAGGAAAGTTTTGGTACGAATCTTCAGTTTGACATCTTCAAATTTACTTCCTCAAGCCGCAACAGTTTGTTAGCTCGAGTGCTTACAAGATTGTATTTTTCATTTTATAGTGGTGATCATGATATGTGCGTTCCATTCACTGGAACTGAAGCATGGACACAGTCACTGGGGTACAAAGTAATTGATGAATGGAGGTCTTGGAGAGTCAACGAACAAATTGCTGGGTAAATATATTTTCTGTGTGATAGTTACCTATAGTATCTAAATATTATTTTGCTACAAGTATTCTTCGGGAATGTTCCCTTGGCGCGTGGACATGTATCCCTTTTTCTTTCTTTTTGCTTAAATGTGAGTTTTTTCACATTTAAATCTTTTCTTTCTGTGAAGCCTTGAATGAACTATAGTTCACTAAGTTGAGATATTTATTGATGATATGTTTGTGCTTCTAGCTACCTCAATCCTCACATTTGTACTTGTGTGGATGTGCAGATACATACAAGGGTATGCTAAAAATCTCACTTTTCTCACTATCAAGGTATGATCATGGATGTGCACTCTGCTCCTTTGAAAACTACAAGTTAACTTATCCTCCTCCCGAGTTTTTAGATCTGTGCTCTTGCTCTACAACAATTTTGCTAAAACAGAAAGTTCTTAAGTTTTCAAGAATCATTTAAGAATTGAGTATTTTGTTTCTAGTCATAGAAATACTTGTTCAAGGAATACAAGAAAGATATAATCGAATTGAAAACCAAAATCCACCAATTTCTCACAAGTCATAAACTAGGTTTTTAAAGATAAGATAACCATTTTATGTGAAAATCATTGACAAAGTTACTTCTGTTTTTGCTTTCCTGGAAGGAGACAAATAAGTAACAAGTTCTTACTAATTTTTGTGTTTTTTATATTCATGCAGGGAGCAGGACACACTGTACCTGAATACAAGCCCAGAGAATCATTAGCGTTTTTTAGTCGCTGGTTAGAAGGCAAAAAGATATGAACTATGAATGACAAACAGAGAAGCTCAATTGTTCAGAAACTATTCATACTTGCATAGTTACACGATACACGATCAATAACAGTGCCTCAGTGAGATGCCAGTTAACGGTAGAACACCGAAGCTGGGAAATGAATAAAACTGATTGTTACCTTCTAAAACATTAGATACATTACTTCAGATTTACGACAACTTGTATTGTGTCCGGTGTTCTCAAACAAATGTTGGATTATGTTTGGTTGTTGCCTTGACAATGACAAAAAAAACGGAAGCTGTTACGTGTAAATTATTGTCTGCGTCTTCCTCTCTCTGTTCTTTTTCTTTTTCTGTTAGCGTATCTCGGTGTGTCTACGTGCTTCTGTTGCATGTGGCAAAGATAGGATAGCGCCGCATTGATGTTTGAATTGGAAAAGGCATCATAATTTATGCGTTCTCATAGACCATGCGTGCAGCCGTGCACACGTTCATTTTGAATCTATGAGCTTGCACGCGTGATCATACAGAACTCCAAAAGGGAAATGCATTAGCATTGGAGGCGAATGTCATTCGTTCCTTAAACTGGAAGGAGAAAAAAGAGCTTCTTTGAGCTTCAGGTAGTACTCGGATCATCGGATGCGAATCAAAATGTTCATAGCGGACCGCCTATTATCCTTGGCATCTACAGTGTGAAAGATTGACCTCATTGTCTTCACATGAGTCATCATCTTCCTATTTCATACACCATGTGCAGACAAATTTTCATGCATAGGCTTCTGCATGAAGTAGAATGAGTTATGGCTTTACTGAAGGACACATCAATGGCTTGGCATATTTTCTTTGCTGGTAAAAGAAATAAAGGGTTCTGAATATAGTGGGGTGAGGTCATCATCTTCTTGTCCTCTTATACTACCAGTCCTGCTATCTAGGCCTTATATTAAAGTAGCAACAACCTCCCTCTTAAAAACACAGTAGGTTACTCAGAAAGAAAGAAATTAAGTTCAACATGGCCAAGATCAGAGTGATTCCACTATTTCTGTTAACCATATCAGTTTTCATGTTTCTGCATTTGTATGTTGATGCAGCGCCTCGATTTTCTCTTGTGAAGTCTCTTCCGGGGTTCAATGGCACCTTGCCTTCGAAACACTACTCGGGGTATTGTTTTGTTATTTATTGTGATCCTTTTTTAGGTAAGTGAACTAATTAACTTTGTATTTTGTTGATTTTTTTCGGTTTTATGTGGAAAACAGGCATGTGATACTGGATGGAAATCCACAGAAGAACCTGTTCTACTACTTTGTTGTGTCTGAAAGAAATCCAGTGAGTGATCCTGTTGTTCTGTGGCTCAATGGAGGACCTGGCTGCTCCAGTTTCGATGGATTTGTCTATGAGAACGGTAAATATTCTATCAACTTAAAACTGTTAAATGTCGTCAGATACATACTGGCGATACTGCAGATTCTACTCGATTTTATCACCTGTCTGGTAGGAATCACATTGCTGGGATAGATTCACATTGTCAGGACCATATCTTAGTGTTTATTTTCCAGATAAAGACAATACCTTCGGTTTGATGCTTTTGTCATACTAGTGAAGCTTTCGTCATGAAATGTGACGGTAGCATGTTGTTTATCCCAACTTGCATTTTTAGGCTCCAGGAAATTCCTGGCATGGAAATGTTATTGAGTTGCACTTTAATGGTGAACAGGACCTTTCAATTTCGAAGCAGCGAAGGAAGGAGGAGACTTGCCTGTTCTGCATCTGAATCCATACTCATGGTCTAAGGTTTAAAATTTCTCCAAAGTTTTGAAATTCTAGTTTTTTTTCTTCACTGACATTTCTAAGTTCCAATACATTCTTGTATCAACTTAGGTTGCCAGCATTATATATCTGGACTCTCCGGTTGGTGTTGGATTCTCATATTCGTTGAACACGCCCTCTTATGAGTCTGGAGACTCGCAGACAGCAGCAGATGCTCACCTTTTCCTGCTTAAGGTACAATTTGGTGAATGTAGTGTTATATAGTGACTTAACAATCCGTTGCTGATCATATAGGGAGTCGATTTATCAACTGATCAAATGAATTGTTATGGCTGGCAGTGGTTTAGGCAGTTTCCAGAGTTCCGTGCAAATCCATTTTATATTGCAGGCGAATCTTATGCAGGCATATACATTCCTACTCTTGCTATTGAGGTTCACAAAGGTAGCATAAAATCGAGTTTTTTCAGCATGCAAGTCCGCATTTTCTGTATTGTTCTTGTAAATTTTGATGAAGTACAATTATCACCATTCACCAGTTGCTAAATGTATGCAGGAATCAAGAGTGGCCTTAAACCTGTTATTAACTTAAAGGTAAGTTCTTCTGTTGGCTGCCATTTTCTTCCTCGGACATTCTTTTTTCGGCTTTCTTTTTATGGTCTGAGGCAGGAACTGATATTGAAGACTTGATCTGGTGCAGGGTTACATGGTGGGGAACGGGGTGTGCGACCATGACTTTGATGGCAATGCGCTCGTCCCATTCGCGCATGGGATGGGCCTCATATCTGACAGTATGTTCATGGTGCGTGGCGCGCAACATTTAACATTCATTTGTCACTCCAAAAGTAGACTTCACTGATCAAATTGGTTTCAAATGGAAATTCTCTCTGTTTCCCATTTTCTGATATTTTCATACGAACTGGTTTCCGTTCCAGAAAGCTCAAGTCCTGTGCAAAGGAACTTACCACAACACCAAAAGCGTCGTGTGTGAAGACATACTAGATAAAATCGACAAAGTAAGAAACTCATCGAGTGAGCAATACAACTACAAAGCTTAAGATTAGTTTCATTTCATAACTCGCTGTCTCCTTGACCCCATTTATCGAACGTTCTGTTCAGGTTTTGGATGAGTTGAACAGCTATGACATCCTGGAACCATGCTTCCACAGACCCGAACCAAATCATGTTGATGGAAACACGAGCTCATCATTGCCACAGAGCTTCAAGCAACTCGGTGCAACAGAGAGGCCATTTCCTGTTAGAAAGAGGATGTTCGGTCGTTCCTGGCCTTTCCACGCACCTGTCGAAGAAGGAATTATCCCATCGTGGCCTCAACTATCGAGAAAACTCACTGTTCCTTGCGTGGTAAGAAGAAAATGCTCTCTAATTGTAATGTGATGTCAGTCCAGCTTCAGTTCTATATACTTCTATCTTAATATGTCTGATTGTAGACCCCAAGACTTGTTGGTTGATGCAGGATGATGTATTGGCAAGTAAATGGCTTAACAACGACGCAGTTAGAGAAGCAATTCACGCTAACCCAGTATGTAAACGAACTCTTGCACGGTTATCTTTTCACTAGAATACAGAGACGAATTAACTCGTCTTTGATTCCGTTTCAGGAGAGTGGAGACTGGAGCATGTGCATCGCCATTCAATACAAGCATGATGCAGGGAGCATGATTGGCTACCACAAGAACCTGACTGCCAGCGGTTACAGAGTTCTGATATACAGGTACTGTGTTTTTTCTCAATTTCAAAGAAATATTTGATCAGTTCATCATTGTTTGAAAACAAAATGTAAATGTACACACGAAAACTGTTTCTTGTTCAATTTTGTAGTGGGGATCACGATATGTGTGTTCCGTTTACTGGAACTGAAGCATGGACGCGATCACTGGGATACGACATGGTGGATGACTGGAGGCCTTGGATATCCTCCAATGGGCAAATAGCAGGGTACATGTTCTCTTGCTGCATCTAATTTGATTTAAACCGAAGTCCATATTTCACGGCACGAAGTTTTTGCAGCTTGAATCAGCTAGGTTTTCTAACGTTGAATGTGCAGGTTCATACAGGAGTATGCTCAAAATTTCACTTTCCTCACTATAAAGGTATGCTTATGCATGTGACCTATGTATAGATCTCCATCGCAATCTCATGCCAACAGATCACCAAGGCGGTACTGTTAGGTGACAGAATACCAGCATGAGCTTACAATTATCGGCTTTTCTATGTTATAAACACAACTGCGGATTCTAAAATTTTAATGTGACACAGGGAGCTGGACACACAGTACCTGAATACAAGCCCAGGGAATCATTGGATTTCTTCAGTCGTTGGCTGGAAGGGAAACGTATATGAGGGACAATCAAACATAGACGCACGGGAAGATGAAGGTTCATATACATGCATGAAACATATTACAGTATATATAATATATTAATATGATAACTGAGACAGAAAGACAAGTATATGTGCCTCAGATGTATAAACATTTATGTGCACCATAGCATGTTAAATACTTAGAACTGTAAGCATACTTGAGCAGAACAGGTATCTAGCAACTCTTTCGGTTCCAAAACCTTGCATCATGTTTTCACAACTAGCAGGTGTCCTGGTTTCATATGGCACAAGACAACAGCATCTTAAAAAAAAAAAAAAAAACTAGCTAAAAATGCTCGGCAACAACACAGTAGAATAAAGTAAGAAAGACGTGTACAACCAGGTGAGTGCGTGTATACACTAGTATAGAACAACAAATATACTGTATGGGGATTGGGGAAAGAGAGACACATTTCACAAAGGTTTTTAGTTAGGAAAATTGGAGAAGATGTTTACTTGCGAACAGAGATTAATGTCAAAATCCAGAAAGCATAGTGACAAAAACACAAGATGGAGTGCTGCAAATGACAATACCACACGAGAGAGAGTGGTCCTTATACGCTCTAATATCAGCTCGGCACCACCTCCCTGATCTACGATAGATACAAGAGACCTAATCTTTTTTTTACACTTGCTCACTTAGTTAAATGAAGGAAATACTGATAACTGCAGAAACCATAAAAGAGACAGAAATTACAAAGCCTGCGTACATGCACCTTGTCCTGCTACTTCCTAGACCTCAGCCCTCTTGCCTGCTTGTCATCTTCAGCGGGTACAAACCTTGGCAAGGTTACCATTGTATTTACACGGGCCACTCCTTCAAGAGCTGACCAATCTTTTTCAACATCCACATTTGTATCGGAGGCTTCCTCATCATCTTCATCATCATCAGAAGCATTCTCTTTGGATTTATTGGTAGAGAAAGTGGACTCGTCTGAATCTAGAAAGAGGCAGACAACTGCACAGTCATCAACCTTAGAAGTGGGGTACTTTGACCTCCATGCCTTCACTGCTGTCTGTACCAAAATTCGTGATGCATTTGAACGTTCGGAGCAAGAACTCACAATGTCCACCACTTCTTCATTTGTGAGGACATCCCAAATCTGGAACATAAGGGATAGGTGATTAACATACACGGTGCGGACTTCGTGGGTTTACCAACTTACTCCTCTGATTGTTTAAAAAATGAGGGAGGCATATAATACTATTCAAGAAGACACAAGCAAGTAGTACTTTATAACAGTACTAGGCCATGTGGAACATAAATGCAAGTTTTGAGTAATTTTCAAAATTTTAGAAGAAAAAACAAGGAAATGACCAAACCTCAGACACTATTTATTTTTTCCTAACAATACATGGAAGTGTTGGGTATTGGGACAAAACTATTAAATCTCGAAAGCATAGCATTTGCTTACCCCATCTGTTGCCAGAACTATGAACTCATCCTTATCAGTAAGGCGTCTGTAGGAAATTTGCGGCACGGAGATGAGACCATAATCCTTGAGACAGAAATCTCCAAATGCACGAGCCATTGCAAGGCCAGGAGAGTCACTGTTTGGGAGCCACACTCTTGCCACCTGAGGCTCATCATGAAGAGCAAAAACACGACCTCTACATTTACGGATTCTGGCTGCTTCCGCTATAATATAGTAAGAATATAATCAATTGACTTGCGCATAAAAAACTCAGTTGCTAAACATTACTTATTCAACATTGTGGATCAATTGTTATCAGCAAGTAGTGCCCAAACCATATAGAAAATCCAGCATAAAGAACTCAGTTCGCTGGTGATAGAAGGTCAATAGAATCAGTGACAAAACCATAGAGGATTTCATCCCCCCCGAACTCAATATCATGCATTATCAAGCTTTATAAATGCTACTCCCTCCAATTGTTTTTTAGTGACGTTCTTACATTTTCAACTTTTAGTTATTATAAGACGTTTTAGGGGGTTTCTTGCATAGACTCCCATCTTTACCCTTATAGCTAGTTGGTTTATTTTACAAATCAACCATGATTATCTTCAATTCCCCATACTTTATTTTACAAGAGAATGAGAAAAGGAGAGTCTGTACCTGGAAGATTAGGCTTGAGATCCACAGTGAGCTGGATGGCGGTAAGTGAATTCTTCTCATCTCTTGTACCAAGTATCGCTCTCGAGTCCCCAATATTTCCAATGATAAGATCCCACCCCTATTTCAGAAGATAGTAAGGTATCTAAGACATTCAATATCATCACCAAGCATCACTACCTGAATTTATTAGATACCTGTTTCACCAGTGTCACTGCTGTTGTGCCACTGCAGAACGCATCAATGTGTGGACTCATTTTTAACTCCCTGTCCATGATCTTGAAAGCCTTCAAAAAGGACCCCTTCAGTGTATAAAAGATCTCCGGGTACTTTCCATTTTCTTTGACATCAGCAGAAGCCTTAGACACTTCACCAGCAGGTGGTAAGAGGGAAGCATCTTCTGACAAACAACTTCCTGTGGTTTTCAAATTGAACTCACTGAGAACTTCATCACTCTTCGTACTGATTTCCCAGTTAGCACTGAGCTTCAGGGGAAGCGCATCTCTAACTCGCTTTGCAACCATATGACCATAAGGACCATGACCATCAAACACACCACAGAAAACTGTGTCTGTTCTTGAACCAAAATTCTGCACATTCCAATTCACAAGGAATTAGCCAAACAAAATCTGAGTTGTAAGGACTTACTGTAGCAAGAAAAGCATAGAATGGGCAAAGACACAACATTATCGTACAAACACACAATGGAGCTTCAAATGAATGTCAGAATGGGCACAGACACAACATTATCGAACAAACACATAATGGAGCTTCAAATGAATGTCCATTTATATACACACTGCACACACATTTGCAGTTCATGCCCACAAACAAAAGGATCACTAGGTGAGGTCTTTAATCAGCATATAACAAGAACCACGGTTGATCTGGTAAGGCACAAAAATCTACCACATAGCTAAAATCCTTCATGGTAAAGGCACAAAAGACTGATGTGTTTCAATGCAGACAAGATTCATATATTTAAAATTATTCAGCATCATGATGGGAGAGTATGAACAAACCTCCCAAACAATCATGGCATCTTGATTGGTCCCCTTCTTCCGTTGCTGGGAATACAACGAAGCACTATCAGTCGATCCATTCAAGAACACGCGTCCTGGAATCCTGTGCAATTGCTCCTCCCTCCTATCAAAGGAGGAATTCCGTGATCCTTGCCTCCTCACCCCCTTCCTGAACCCGATCGGAGAGCCGGGCAGGGGGCTCCTGCTTTCAGTGGAGAAGCAGGACCCCATCCTGAGGGCCCTGATTACGTTGAGTATGCACTCCAGACCCACCAAACGGTCGGAGCCCCTATTTTCTGTAATTGGATCCGTCACGACAAACTGTAAATAAACCTCCCAAAGGGGCAACCTATCACCCTCTACAAAAACAGAAGCCAATCCGTCCGATAAACCGCTTCTCAAACACTACTACTTACTTATATCCTACAACGAAATAGGCCTGTTTACAAGAAAAGGCACCGCCCCATCTAATAATAACCCACAAAGCTGGACAAGAATAAGCTTATCAAACACATCCTACAGAAGAAATGAATCAACTGGCCTTATTCTAAACAATTTCCTCACAAAAAGCACCAGGAATCAGAAACTATTACAAAAACACGCCTTTATCCTTGTCCAATTCTAAACAAAATTTCGCAAAAAGGCAAAAAGGCACAGATCTAAAAAAAAAAAAAATCTTAGACCTTTCCTATTCAATACAGCAAAGCAAAAAAACCCAATGAGAGGCAATTAGAATAATCACCAGCCAAAACCCACTTGAGAAAATATCAAGAAATTGGGAAGCGAATCGAATATTGGAGCCCCACGAATCGGGCCCAAGAATCCAACAAGAAACCAAACAAACCCTGAAATCGAAATCAGCGGAGCTCCAAATTCTTTCTTGTTTCCTGCAGAAATCCAACAACCAAATCAAAGGCAAATCAAACAAGAATGAATCAAGAAGATAGATAAACAAAGACCGCCATAAAAGACCTTTTTCTTGGTTGAGATGGAAAGGGGAGAGAGAGGGTTAAGAGAGATGATTTGTTGTCAAAGGTGATACATAGATATATTGTGCACCGTATCCCATCCCTTTCTAGAACACCTCGGATTCGTATGAATACATCACCTTCTCTTTCAGCAGGTAAAAGTATTATTGTTGTAATAATAAATTCAAAAATACTACTACTCCGGTTAAAAGGACGGAAACTTTCTGGAGCTGGGACTGGGTAGATTTGTCGGATTAAAAAACTGTTAATGATGATGAATGAGATTTTTGTTTATTGATGATGGTGATGATTATGGGATTTAGTTTTATTAGAAAAAAAATATATTAATGGCAATGGATAAGCCAGGACCTAATATTGCGGGTCGTATATGTATGGATGTAAACGGTAAAGACTAGCATGTTTTTTATTCAATTCAACAAAAAAAAAAAAAAAAGAAAACAAGTTTAGGCATGTCTTTGTTGATGTGATGATTGATGATGATTATGATGAAGAAGGCAAATTCTAGTAGTTTTCTATATTTTCGCCGAATTATTGTTCATGGATGGAACATTTTATTAAAATTCTATACTTTTAAAACTATAATCTACACTCTTAAAACTAGAGTGTATGTTGTAGAGAAATTCTTGAAAAAATACTTATCTTTCTTTCATTATAGGAAATACCGTTTATTTTAGTTATTAACTAGACTACTAGAGTGTTTAGTGTATTTAATTTTAATAAATACAACTGGTATTTCCTATATTAGTGGAAAGATCAGTCTTTTAACATATTATCTGTATATTGTATTGTATTTGTAACGTTCAGTCACTAGTTATTTTGACCCCACATAATAATA
>JAQRGC012311638.1:0-11940 GCA_028659135.1 Plantago lanceolata | reverse complement strand
ACTTCAATCCAACTATCCCCTGCAGGAGTTTCGAGCTGAACCTTTTCTTCCAGAGGACTAGACAAATCCACTTCAACAAAAACCTTAACGTAGTTACCAAAACAACGATCCAGAGAAGGGGTGTCATTCTTGATTGGTTTACCAACCGCAGAGGCAAGTCCCATGATAATAGAGCTGTGATGATGCTCATAGTGCAAACCATAAAGGCGTACCCAAACACGCGCCACAGTAGAAACGGCTTTCCTCTGAACAAAATTCGGTACCCATGGCTGCAAATATAGGTTGCCAGAGGTAAGTCTCCAGAGGCTAGAACGAAGAACAGCATCTCGTGTTTCCATAGATTGGAATTGGAAAACAAAGTAACCAAGTCCAATAGAAATCATTGACCATGCATCCGTATTCCAAAGCTTTTGCAATGCCTCACGGAGATCATGAAACTTCCATGGCGACGAGCCCTTGGGCAGTATCAATCGGCCAATGAAAGAAGTAGAAGAGCAGTTCGGAGGAGGCATTGAAACAATCTGCCTTGAAGCAACATCATGGTTCAGAAAAACATCCCTCGTCGTGCGTTGAGAAGGGGTTGGAGAGACTACTAGTGGAGGAGCAGTAGTATTAGGAGGAGCATTGGAAGCACAACAATCATCCAGTTCAGGGAAAAGAATCAAGGCATCCATGGCGTCAAAGCAGAGAAACCGATGAAAAGAAAGAATATAAATTCCGATGAAAAACAAAGTCCTCCAAATGCTCCCGAACTTTACCAAATCCAAGCTTACAAAGATATAGATACTTAGGTTTAACAAGAAATCTGATCGATGCCCCTTCAAGAGAGCTACGGTGAACCCTAGTTGAAGAAAATCGCCAGGAACCCTAATGTTGTTCAAGCCGTTCCAATGAAAAGACTCTCTAGGGAGCGTCCGAAGTCCGAATTGGGTGATTCCAAATCCCAGAGCTTCGTATTGAAGAGAGGAACAAGAAGAACCGGCGCGTGGCTTAAACGGAGCATTCACCAGAGACTGGTGGCCGCTCCGATGAGACAAGGGCAGAAAGAAAAATGTCAGATCCTAACACTAATAATCCACTTGAACTACACATATATTAAAACTTTTAAGGAACACTTTGTCTATAGTCTATACTACGCACTACGAAGGTTCTCCTCTGATGTAAATTACTAGACAAAATATGACGAGCTATACTAATTTGAGCTTCAGAACCAAATGATGCACACTGCTACTAGCTTGTTTGGCAAAGACATTTACGCCGTTGTATAAGCAGTCCTTTCCCCTCTAATGATCCCGATAGATAATGTCAGACATACTGAGCATATTGTTGCTGCAGGTTACGGAAAATAGAAGAAGATATGGATGGTACCCCATCATTTCTTCTTCATTTTGTTTTAGACGACCATTCTTTGCTCGGGGATAGGTTCACAACTTCAACTTCACCATGAATTCACCTACGCAGCCGGAGCAGGTAACATGTTCGATGAAATGTCACAATGAGGCATGGTTTCTATAATTTGGTGCACATTTACGTTGGATACTTGGATTTATCATGCTTTTAAATTTGCACAAGCTTATTCCATGGCTTGTAAAATAAGGTACTTGATGAAGATCGAAATGTGGTTTGTAGGTTTGTTTTTACTATTTATAGATATTTCCGATCCATAGTTTATGTCAGAATTTAGTAGACTTAGTAAGCCTATTGTTGATAATGATTTCCTTAACTGATGTAGATTTTTTAAGGTGGGCTTTGATAAGCATTTCGACCTGGAAGACGAGATACTCTGTGTTTGAGGAGTTATTCATCTTTCAGTAGTTCTTCGCTTGGCTCGATCATGGTGTTATCGAGTGATTCTGATGGTCATCAACCACACTCTTATGCCCGAAACAGACCCCTAGCCGGATCTTGGCAGCTGGCACATCAGTACTTATACCACAAATATGATATATGTTCAACTAAATTACATAAAATATATTTCCTCTACTTCAGCATGAACCAATAATTAGCACTTCCAAGTAAAGGAGTCAATAATTCAACTTTCTTTTTCTGGCTAAAGTTAGGCATTCATTGACTTTAAGCAACTTTTTGTGTTATTTGGTGCACCAGGATAGTTTAATGAATATTTGGTATTCATTATTCTTCTTGTTAAATTTTTTTGCTGCATAACCATATTTAGAAGCAATGAGCATGCAACAGCAGTAAAGCTAGAAAGTTGCTTCCATTGCTTCTCGGCCAAGTGCTTTCTTTGAATTTGGCCATTAGCAGCTTCAGTCTTTCTTTCATCACCAGTAAAGGTACTGGTTTTTACTTTTTACTTTTCACTTTTACACACTGTTGATTGATTTCAAGCTAAATTTGTTTGTTGAAGTTTTCATTTCATTGACTGAACATTGGTAGGCATCGATGCACCGCTGACTGCTTCATTCTTTACATACTTGGCTTTGGCTCTGGTTTATGGAAGCTTCATGCTGTACCAGAGACAGAAGTTATTGGTAAGTTATTAAGCTTTAATGTTCGTGATCATTCTGTAATAGCATTGGTATTTGACTAAGAGTTGTGCCAAAATGCAAATTTGTAGGTACCTTGGTATTGGTATATTCTTCTTGGCTTCGTTGATGTTCAGGGGGATTATCTAGGTAATTCACAATTGATCGTTCTCTTCCTCTTTGACTGCTGGTTCTTGTATGATCATCATAATGATTTAGTACATTTTAGAGCCTTTCTAAAATTACATATGCACAGAGATGAAACTGGCTCCTTGGAGTGGGAACAGATTTAGATTATAGCTTGCACATTATGTTTATTAAAAGAAGTGCGAGATATTCATTTTGGATTGATTGATTGCAGTTACTAAAGCATATGTGTATACCTCAATTACTAGTGTGGCGATACTTGATTGTTGGACGATTGCATGGGTGATAGTACTTACCTGGCTGGTCTTGGGCACCCGATATTCCATATGGCAATTCTTCGGGGCAGCAGTATGTCTTGGAGGCCTTGGTCTAGTCATTCTTTCTGATTCAAAGACAAGCATCGGAGGTTTTATTTTCTGTCCTGTCTCCGGATATTCAATTTATGCATGATTTCTTGTTTTAGTTGTGAATCAATGATAGTACAAAATCTGCTTCTCAGGTGGTTCAAATCCTATTTTTGGCGATACACTTGTTGTTGCAGGAACTGTTTTTCTTTCGATGAGCAATGTTGGCCTGGTTAGTAAAGTCTTCAGCTTTATACATATTTTACAGAAGTATGATATACCAACCTACTGGTTTATCAAATGAGTTGTCAATTAAACTTGTGGCATGTGGCTTCAAGATAGGATAGGATAGGGGATGAGATCTGAGAGTTGTATAATTAGCAACTGTCATGTAACAGGAATATTGCGTTAAGAAGAAAGATCGTGTAGAAGCACTGACGCTGCTTGGCCTATTTGGCATGCTTATCAATTTGTCAGGAATGTAAGAAATACATGAACTTGGATCTTAGGACTGTAAAAAGTTATTTGTGTTGAAGTATTACTAATTATACGGTACTATTTTTGTTGAATTCTGTTAGGGTAACGATAGAGAGGAAAAGCATTGAATTGATTAATTGGTCTCCTCATGTTGTAAGTACATGGAAACTTCACTCTTGTTCCAATCTGGTTGAAATTGTTCTGTACTAGACTACATATATCTCGTTTCCAGATATTAGCCTATGCTGGTTGCACAATAGCAAGCTTCTTCTTCTATACACTTGGTCCACTTGTCTTAAAGGTCAGTTTATATACTGCTCGATTAACTCTAGTTAATAACCACTAGAATGTTTATATGAGCAAATTAATAGAGACATCCTCTTTGTTACAGATGAGCGGATCCACACTGTTCAATCTGTCTCTTCTGACATCTGATATGTGGGCAATTGTTATTAGAATCTTCTTCAATAAGCAGCAGGTACGTTATTACATTTGCTTTCCCAATATCGTTGTTTTTCCAACATACCTATTTTTCTTCCACATTGTAGTGCTTGTACTTGTTAAGGTTGGTGCCACCTTGCTAAACTAATAATCTTTGCTGCAAATTCAGGTTAAGTGGTTATATTATCCGTCCTATGCACTTGTTGCTATTGGAATTTTCATCTACTCCAAAATGTACGTTCTTAGTTCTTTCTGCAACTTTTGGATCTTATCATGCACATTCATTTCATGAAATTGTAAATCTTTGAAGTATCTCGGGTACCTTAGATATCGCATTTGAGTCTGAATGCTGATGAAATGTGATTTTTATTTCCATATGTACTGTACATGATCTATTGTTCTTAGCAAAATGCATTTGAAACTCATGATCAGTTAATATTAACCAAGCTCTTGAGTTAATATTAAACGTTTTGCTGTGCCAGGGAAAAGGACCTTGACAGCGAACAAGCTCTTGAGCATGCAAATACAAACTCAGAGTACATTGTTCTTGCGGATGAGAACGAAGATCATACAAATGGCACGTGGGCTATATGAGTTTCAAGGCAACAATTAACGGTTGTACGTAGTCTGAACTGAGAAAACCTACAGATTAAGCCCTTCCAACATTCCAGTAATTTATCAGTTTTTTAGCAAGAACTTTTTTTTTCTTCTTCTTCTTATTTGTTTTTTGGTTCTGCTGGTGGTTCAAAGATGATCTCACTTCGAAAACGATACTGTTTTTTTTTCTTTCTTCAATCAGTGGCTTTGGGCATACCTAAATAATGTTGGCAGTTTAATCCGAATAGAGATTTTCCCTTGTTACCAGTATATTACCCGAATATGAATTTTCCCTTTTCCATAAATTTATTATTTTCCATTTTCGATAAACTTACTTTCACTTTTCTCTGTTTATGATCCTCAACGCGAACCTCTGTCTACAACTAAATGAAAAAGAAAGGGGACTAACAATGAAGGAACTTGTGAAACACCAGTTGGTCACCATGTGATTGAGACTTACAAGAAAAGTATTGTTTTTCCTCAAATGAGATTCATATTTGCAAGTTGCAGTATTATAAGTTACTACTACTTTTTAGTTATTAGTCATGCATCACTCAAGAACAATACTATATAGTATTGTTATGATCACTGACTATCACAAGTCACCAACCGGAAGGGCCAGTCATAACAACTTCTCTGCACCAACACTTTAAACTGTTGAACATGGCTATGGCATGAGTTGATTGAGCAATACTTCGAATAGTCAGACATGGCTATGGCATGAGCATGAGTTGGTTGAGGTATAATTTCCTCAGTCGTCGGTTGCTGTTACTAAATCTAATTTGAGATATATACACATTTATTCCACACTGATAGTTACTTGGTCAATTCAGGTGAATTACCTGCTGTTCTGGTGGCTTGTGGCGAATCCCCAACCCTGAATTTGTCCTAAATTTTGTACTGGCTAAAGAAGCCATGAACGGCGCCACATGGATCTACAATCAGGGGAAGGGTAGGACATTGCTGTTATCATTGCTTCTCGGGCAGTTTCTTTCGCTTACTTTGGCCATGACCAGCTTCGCGCGTTCTTTCATCACCAGTACAGGTAATTTATATTATCCTCTCTTTATATTAATTGCTTTAACATATGAACATGAGCTGAGGTAATGTATGATGTTGTATTTAATTTGCAGGTGCAGATGCACCGTTGACTGCATCATTTTTTACATACCTGGTGGTGGCTCTGGTTTTTGGAGGCTTCTTTCTCTACAGACAGCAAAGATTGTTGGTAGACTACATAACCTTCTACATTTCTTTCCAAATAATATTGCAATTATTTTGCCTTTCGTGTTTTCGTTCTTGATTTAAGAAGGCCAGTTTACCACTTAATTAGATAAGTAGTCTATTAAGGAAGTAATAATCTCATCTCATGCTTACATAATACTATTACACTTACTTCTATTTACTTCTGGCTTTGTTAAACTTAAAGTCACACTTCTGAGGTTCACATGATTACAGAATTTACCTTGACATGCATCTTTGCACCGGCGTATACTATTTGGAATGTAAAACTTATGTCAGTTTCGGCCTTATTTGCAGGTCCCTTGGTATTTGTATGCTCTACTAGGGCTAGTCGATGTCACCGCCAATTATCTTGGTAAACTCAGCCTTAAGTCAATACTTCTTTTGCATATGAAACTAGTTTCAAAAGACATTCATTTCACATCAATGAATTGCAGTTAATAAAGCCTACGAGTACACATCAATTACAAGTGTGACGCTATTGGATTGCTGTACAATCGCATGGGCAATAGTACTAACGTGGCTGGTTTTGCGTACCCCCTATTCTCTGTGGCAATTCTTTGGAGCAGCAGTTTGTGTAGGAGGCGTGGGACTAGTGATTCTTTCTGATTCAAACACAAGCTCTGGAGGTCACATCCTTTATCCTCTCCTTTGAAGTTTCAAGCCAATCCTGTTTTAAGTTTAAATCAATAGGAAATCTACTTAAATGTTGACAAATTAATGAAATAGTTGTTTACCTTTCAGGTGGCTCGAGTCCACTTTTAGGCGATTCACTTGTTGTTGCAGGAACTGTTTTTTACGCGATGAGCAATGTTGGGGTGGTTTGTAAATTATCTACATCTCCGAGCTCTTTCTTATTAACTCGTATATATATGGACATGAACATTGATTTACAATGACGTTTATATACTAAGTTGAACATAACCATGGTACAGGAATTTTGCGGTAAGAAGAAAGATCTTCTTGAAGTACTGGCAATGCTTGGCCTTTTTGGCATGCTTATCAGTTTGTCAGGAATGTAAGACACCATTCCACTTATAGCTAAGATTTAAAAATGTTTTCTTCCATTACTCAGGTTTCATTTTTTCTTGGCCTGTTTTAGGGTAACGATCGAGAGAAAAAGTATTGAATCAATTGAGTGGTCTCCTCAACTTGTAAGTACATATTCATTTTCCCCTGTTAAAGTTGATCATCATCAAACATTGTAGCAATGACTTGACATTGTAGCTCGGATATACACTAATTAGACAATATCACAATATTATTCTCTGGTTGCAAGATTTTAGCCTATGCTGGTTGCACAATAGCAGGCTTTGTATTCTCCTTGCTTGGTTCATTCGCGCTAAAGGTACTTGGTTGATTTACACCTATGTTCAGACTTTATTCATGTCATCAATCATCATCAGATTCAGAATAATGCTTATATCTGGAAATGACATAGTTTAAACTTGAAGTTTCTGTTGGGTAGTCTACTGAATTGATATCCTCTTGATACAGATGGGTGGATCAACGTTAATGAACCTATCTCTTCTGACCTCTGATATGTGGGCACTGGTGATCAGAATGTTCTTCTATAAACAGCAGGTACCTAAAGTCTCTCTCTATATCTTGATGTCGATTCTTTGCTCTTCTCCGAGTTGATTAGGAAGGTTCAATTTTCTTGCCTGTCTAAAGTGCATGTGTCACGTGATGGTGCCTACAGAATATCTTGACTGCCTTTTTATGTAATTTCAGGTTAACTGGTTGTATTATCCCGCTTACGCCCTCGTGTCTGTTGGGATTCTTACTCGATAATGTATGTCTCAAGCTTCCTAAAACCTTCAAATATTATGTTTCACACGTGGATATTTTGTTGTGGATATTTTGTTGTTTCTACCATTTAAGTGCTGCTGAGTTCTTTCTTTCTAAATGAGAAAATGATCCCAGCTAGTGCTTTGTAAATGCAGGCAAAAAGTTCCTGACAGCACAAAAACTCTTGAGGATGAAAATACCGACCCCGACTACATGCTTCTTGAAGAAGGTGCAGATATTAGTGTAACAACTTTTGCAAATTGAATAAGGTTGCAACACGGCTACCCTTAGGCAAGAGTGTGTGGCTGAGAACAAAAAGAATGACAATCAAGCTTCACAAATGTACTTCTGTATTACATGCAGAATTCAAGTAGTTTTACAGCAATAATATCTGGTTGGTTTGAAAGGTTGGTGAGAGTAAGAGTGAGAGTGACAGTTTCTCTTTATGAAAGTATCTTGGAGCTTGCAACAACCACAGTGACTCTCTTTATGTTTGACTGTTAGATCACACAAGTTTCACATAACTTCTCCGAAAAATGACAGAATGTACTGAGTATTTATCAAGTCTATGGATGAAAATTGTTTGAGTGTAGCAAATTGTTTGATTGTGAAGTATTTCTGCACCATTAAATACTGTGGAGCATACCCATGTACTATTTTCTCCAGTTATATATGTAACAGTAAACTTCCCACCTTTTCGGAACCAACAAATTACTGAGAATTTGTCCTGTAACATTGCCATGAGCAACTCCTTGTTGGGAAATAATGTCAGGATCCGGAGGACTACTGCGTTGGATTTGTGTTTAGGCCAGTTGGTTTCTTTCAACTTGGCAATAACCAGCTTCTCTGCTTCTTTAGTCACCACACGAGGTACTTACTCTTACTTCCCACTGTTTCCTTCCAAGTTTATTTGATTACCTAAAGGTTTTGTCTTGCCTGGTAATATAGTTGATGCACCACTGACTCTGTCGTTCTTCACGTACTTGGTTCTCACCCTGGTTTATGGAAGCATCATGCTCTACCGCAGGCAGAAACTTATGGTACGTACATATAATCAAAATTGGTTACTTCATCAAGCTTCTGTTGCCTGGGAACGTATCTTAGATTACTAAAATTGCAGGTTTCATGGTACTGGTATCTTATCCTAGGCTTTGTGGATGTCCATGGCAATTATCTTGGTAACTTTATCATGTATATATACATCTACAGATCAATGGATGCAAATTTTAACCTTGCAATGTAGATTAATGATTTTTATGCCATGAAGCTCAACTGTTCTCTTTTATTCCAACTGATATTCTGCAGTCAATAAAGCATTCGAGTTCACATCGATTACCAGTGTGACATTGTTGGATTGTTGGACAGTAGCGTTCGCTATGATTCTCACCTGGTAATTTGTGTAGCAGACCTCTGTCTGGTACTTTTATCCGATTCTGGAGTCTCCGGTGGAGGTGATGTAGACACGGGTTTTACTCTTTTTTTTAATCAAATGATAAAGTTCCGACCGAAAGTTATATGAATCACTACTTAAGCAAGAACTTTTACTAATTTTGCAATTGCATCTCAAGATCATTTACAAAACCACGGATACTAGCTAATCTAAACTATCGAACCTGCAGGTGGTTCACAACCTCTTCTCGGAGATGTTATGGTCATTACAGGCTCATTTTTCTTTTCAATAAGCAATGTTGGTGAGGTAAGTGCAGTAGTAAGGCACTTAATAGTGTTGTCGTGATCAAGTTACATTGATCAAAAGCATCTTAACATAGCTTTGAGGCCTGAATTGAATTCGAGATTTGACAGTACTCTTGCATATACAGGAATTTTGTGTGAAGATGAAAGACCGTACTGAAGTAGTAGCTATGATCGGCCTATTTGGCATGCTTGTTAGTGCTGCAGAGATGTATCCTTTTATTGATACATCTTTCATTGTTGAACAATAATAACTTGGATTCCAAGTTCTGGAATAGTTGCTTTCCTTCACCTGCTGTTAGACTTGTACTGGAGACGAAGACACTTGAATCAACACAGTGGTCTGCTGAACTAGTAAGTTGAATCGAAATAAAATTAGAAACGAGTGTATCAGTGTTACTACTAATTTACTGTGTTGATTGTTCTTCAGGTAGCAGAATTTGCTACTTATGCAGTGGCAAGCTTTGGGTTCTACACACTTGTTCCATATGTGCTGAAGGTCAGTTTTAAATCAGTTACTGTTCTGTACCGTTCACAGCCAGTTTCGTGCTCAATCATTAATACGATTAACGCAGAGAGAACTGCATGCATGTTAAATTCCAAGTTTCCAACACATTGTTCTTGTGCAGATTAGTGGGGCAACACTGTTCAATCTTTCTCTCCTGACATCTGATATGTGGGCTGTTTTGGTTAGAATTTTTATCTATAAGCAGAATGTAAGCCCTTTTCTCTTTCGTTTTCGCCTTTTAGGCAGAGTCTTAGGCACAATCTGTTCATCATTATCTAATGAAGGTATGAACTTTGTAAATTTCAGGTTGATTGGCTGTATTATTTGGCATTTGCAGTTGTTATCCTCGGAATTTTCATATATTCGAAAGTGTAAGTCAGACTTTTTCTCTCTTCTGTTAGAACTACTGATATTTGCAAGTTTTGTTGATTATGGTACGAATCATAATGTAGTGATCACGACGAAACTTCTAATGACGCGCCAATGATGGAGAGTTCAAGTGATTCCGTACCGACGACATACCATCTGATTGATGAGAATTCAACAACTCAAGGCGATAATTACAGTCGTATATGATGTATTAGCCTGTTTGAACTCGAGTTGTAACAAAACAAAGTACTAGCTAGCATCAAATGTATTAAACATCATTTTCAAGATTTATGCTGCCTATTCTTATTGTTTTCCAGTTCTTATGGAGCTGTAAAAAATACTAGAACTTGCTCCACACGCTTAGCATTACGCATGTGGAGCACTGGTATTCGATGCATGTGAATATAAGCATGTAACATACTAAAACTTGGTAATCCCAGTCAGAGTAGTAAAGCATGTAACTACTCTTACAGACAGTCGGGAATTATTAGGCAAGATTGTATGCATGGCTTAGAACAAAAAGAATGACAATCAAGCTCCATAAATGTATGTACTTCTGTCATTTTTGCAGTCAAAAGAATTCGAGTAGTTTTACAGCAACGATATAGGTTGGTGAGAGTGAGAGTGAGAGTGACAGTTTCTCTTTATGCAAGTATCTTGGAGCTTGCAACAACCACTGTGACTCGTTTTATGTTGACTGTTAGATCACACAGGTAAATTCCACATAACAGCTCCGAAAAATGACATAATGTACTGATTTTCGTTTTCTCTGAGTATGTGGTAGACAGACTCAACTTGCCTGCAGCATGAACAAATCTATGACTTGTCCGAGTATTCATCAAATCTGTATGGCTAAAAAGTGTTTGATATTGAAGTATTTCTGCACCATTAAATACTGTGGAGCATACCCATGTACTAAACTTCCCACCTTTTCGGAGCAAAAAAGTTTCTGAGAATTTGTTTGTCCTGTAACTTTACCATGGGCAGCGAGGAATAATGCCAGGATCCGGAGGACTACTGAGCTGGAGTTATGTTTAGGCCAGTTGGTTTCCTTCGATGTGGCAATAACCAGCTTTTCTGCTTCTTTAGTTGCCACACGAGGCACTTAATTGTGTTGTCGTGATCAAGTTCACATCGATCAAATGCATCTTAGCATAGCTTTGAGGCCTGAATTGAATTCTGATAAAATAGGTGCACTCTAAAATGATAAGAGTTGGTTCAGAATTTAAAACTCCTACAGAGTATGTATCGTATTCCTAAAAAGCAAGCAAAGTTGTCTATAAAGTTTATGCAACTTGATCGACAACTTCGATAAACAGAAAACTATGAAGCAAATAAAACAATACGTGAACATAGTAATAAACTAAGCAGCGGTAAAGAACACACGTATTAAACTTTTATTCTGACTGTGAATCACAGTTAGATGCTTATAATAGAAAAAAGGATTAGATTAATATAGTTGAGTACAATTGTCTTGAACTCACCTATATATCTAGAAAAAGACACAACACAAGGTAGATTACTTCTAAACTATATGAGAACCAACTCACCTATACTCCTACGGAGAATATATAAACAGCTTGCGTAAATAAGACTACTAAACTAAAACTTGACAACAAACGTAAAGCAACCTCAAGAGTAATCTAAAAACTGTAATCTTTAATGTCGATCTTCAGCCCTATTTGTAGTGTTTTGTAACACTCTTGAATCCGTGCAGAAGTTTTCATTGAATCCTATTGTCCTGATGAACGAGATTGTCAGACTCGAACAACAAATGAAATTGTTTTAAAGCCAAAGGCAACTCACAACTACAACGGAATACGTAGTGTAGAGGTAAGATGACCTC